>JANSTT010017318.1:0-17566 GCA_026745375.1 Platyura marginata
AATTTTACAATTTACATATGATTCGTATAGCGCTGTCTCTTTCGACAGTCCCTCCTGGGTTTTTATTATCTCTTTGATCGAATCAGATATATTGTGAGAAAATCTTATCTCATCGAACCGGAATCGGGATACTGAACAAAAAAAAATTAAGAGAGCGAATATATTTTTTTCGGGAATTTTGTTTCCAAACTTTATCACAAATACGGACGTTTAATAATCTTAATATTTTCAATTGATTTGTGAACATTTCAAGTAATTTGTATAGAATTTTAAAGAAAATCTAAGTGATATGTAAGGAAAAATTGGGAAAATCTGTACAAAACATTTTTTTTTCCCGAATTCCATAAATTTTATCCCAAAATTAATAATCTTAATATTTCCAATGGATTTTTGAATATTTTATGTGATTTGTAGAGAATTTCTACATCAGACAGCAAAACGAAGACAGGACGGTAAATTGACAACTGACTTAATGAAATTATTTCGTATAAACACCTAATTTCCTTGTTATGACAGTTAATCTCTTCATTAGTAACTTTCTAGACAGTTTTGAAGACAGTAGCTGAAACAGTTGACAAGACGGTAAAATGGCATTTGAGTAATAAAAATGGCTGAAACTAAAAAAATGACTGAAAATCTCCGTTGTCTGCAATTAACCTTTATCCAGGCGCGTCCCCTTCCATAGCACCAGCGGGCACGCAACGGTAGTTTACCGTCTCCCTGTATTTAGCATTTTTTGCCAATCGCTTCAGTCTAAATCTTCAAAATTCTATTGATAAACATCGTAACTAAAGAATACAACTCCCTCCAACTCCCCTACACACCAACCGATGGTCGTTACGCTTTCTTTTATGAATGTGACGGTAAACTACCGCCCACACGCTCGGATGAAGGTTAATAAATCCTTCAATAATGTTGACACAATATCATATGTTGGCCTTGTTGCTATAGAAATACCATAGTTTGACTTAACATTTTCCCTTTCTTTGTGTATTTTCTTTGTTTTTAAGGATTTTAAAGATTCAATTTTCGCGACCGTACTGTTTACTGCTATCTAATCAAATGAAAATGTCAAGACAATATGTAAACGCTACGGATAAACTGTCTCTTGATTAAAACAGTTGTCGATTTACCATCTCCTATCTTCGTTCTACTGTCTGTTGTAAACGCCAGGTTAATGTCTCAACATTACACACCGAAACCATAAATTAGTTTTGGATATATAAACGGAATCTAAGTAGTCATACTCTTACCAGATATAGGTCATTGATTTTTTATTTCCTTTTTTTTTTGTTAATAAAAATATTATAAAAAGTAAAAAATTTTATTGATTTTTAAAAGTACGAAATATATCGTCACCGAAATATCAAACACGGCTATTAACCACTTTTGTCGAAAATCACTTTTTGATCAAATTTAAATTAAAAATAATATCCAAAAATTGTAACATTGTCAAAACGCTCGAAATGTACTAGCTATTTACAGCCAGCGGTAATTTTTTTACTCTCCTGTAAAATTTTGGTTTTTGCTTGATAGCCGTTTTTAATATTTCGGTGACGATATAAATAATTCACCCCTCGTACCGTTCTCCTACTCACATAATAGTTACATACACTTAGGGTACGGGCACAGTGAACGCCGCATGTACTTATTGCTTAATGCTTATGCCGGTTCATGTAGGTTGAGTGCGCACAGTAAATGCTTTTATAGGATATGTTTTACCCTGAGGACAAATATCCTTTTAAGGAGCTACTGTAATTACTAATTTATTATCTGCAATTCCATACTTAGGATTAGGTTTAGTCCAATGAGTTTGAGGAGGATTCGCAGTTGATAATGCTACTAGTAGTTAGCAGTAGTTAGTAGTAGTTAGTAGTAGTTAGTAATAGTTAGTAGTAGTTTGTAGTAGTTAGCAATAGTAGTAGTAAGTAGTAGTAGTTAGTTGTAGTAGTAGTTAGTAATAGTAGTTAGTAGTAGTAGTTAGTTGTAGTATTAGTAGTGGTTAGTAGTAGTAGCTAGTAGTAGTGGTCAGTAGTAGTAGTAGTTAGTAATAGTTGATAGTAGTAGCAGTAAAAAGTAGTAGCAGCTACTAGTAGTTAGCAGTAGTTAGTAGTAGTTAGTAGTAGTTAGTAATAGTTAGTAGTAGTTAGCAATAGTAGTAGTAAGTAGTAGTAGTTATTTGTAGTAGTAGTTAGTAATAGTAGTTAGTAGTAGTAGTAGTAGTTAGTAGTAGTATTAGTTATTATTAGTAGTAGTTATTATTAGTAGTAGTTAGTAGTAGTAGTAGTTAGTAGTAGTTAATAGTAGTAGTAGTTAGTAGTAGTACCGGCACTTGCGAGCTTTCTGGAACTAGTAACCGGCAACAAGTACAACAAGTGTTTATTATGGGAAACGCAATAAAGAATACAAGATGAGATATCTCTGTTTGCTTATTGCGCTCGCTGGTTATATCGGCAATAAACATAAGTAATAAGTACAGGCGATACCGGCGTTCAACATGCACGTACCCTACATGAATCAAGCTTATGTTTAATTTATTATAATAAATATTTTAACTCAGCCAAATACACTACAATTATCTACGAAACTGATACCGATACTGATACTAATGTTTAGTAAAAAAAAAATATTATTAAATACAAACCCACACCCCCACCCCCCTCCCCTCCCACCACAGATATCTCGTTCACTTTAAAATATTCGCTTAAGTCATGGCGTAATGGATTAAATATAAATATTTATACATTTTTGCTATTTTTTTGGTTTTTTTTTGTTTATACAAAAATAATTCAATTACCATATCAGAATATGTTCAATATACTTCTATAGTATAATATAACAAAATATAAATTTAATAAATTCTCAATTGAAAAATGAAAATGGCTGTCAATCAACGAAGTATAGTACATAGAAAAAAGACATTTTTTTTTAATTTTTTAAACAGTCGATATACAATTCAAAATATTCAACAATAGTAAAATTGATTAAATTAACATTTAACATAAAAATGAAAAATATGGCAGATTTTGTTGTTGTTTACTTTTTTTTAATAATTAAATTCTAATTATATTCTAGTTGAAATTTAACTCAGTTTATTTTTTTTATTTTTTATTTAACAGGTCTTGGCATAACAATAATATGTACAGTACATACTCGTACATCATGTATACGTACATTGATGGAGTTATTAAATTAATTATTAAAACCATTTTTTTTTCGTCCATTTATTATATTGAGTTTCTGACCGATATATTTTAAAATTGTTTTTTTTTATGTATTTTTAATCCATTTTAATGGTCAACAAATATATAGAAAATTAAATACATCTATAGGTAGGTATGTATTAATATTTTTTTATTGTTGCCCACGTAACCGGGTAACCGTAATCTATGGGAATTATGAATGAAAAAAAATTAAAATAACTTTTTTGTTTTTATTATAAAAAAAATTAATTAAAAATGTACGATTATAGAGATTTCAATCTATGTAGAAAGGAATATAAATTAATCCTGTAGGATTATAAAGGAGATTATTTAACATAACGCATTGTTTGAAAAATCGGCCGACATTGGTATCGACATTAAAAACGTTAAATTATTAAAAATAGTTTCAAGGTATGAATGAAAGAAATAATTTCAAGGTCACAAATGAAGTTTTTTTCTAAACGAAATCATATTAGACTAAAGCTACAGGCACAATGCGACATAACGTAACGTTCAAAAATATTACCAATGTCAAGCTAGTATGCATTTGAATAGAAGTTACGGGCGACAAATCACAATGGACGGAACGCAACGGTACGTTACGTCAAGAGTTGGTGAAAATTAAAATTAAACGAACGGCGCGGAACACACAACCTTAATTGTATTCATCATTCATTTAATTGACAGTAAAGTATACGTAACTTTACGTCGCATCGTGCCTCTAGCTTAAGGATGGGTGCTTGCGTAATGTCGGTAATGAAATAGAAAAAGAATAAAACCGCTACTGAGTCTGAGTGTGGCTTAGGACACGATTAAATCAATTATTTATCAACCTAAAAAGATAGGTCCCAACATTGAACTTTGAGGAGAACACAGATAGTCGATTAGAGTTTTTTTTTCTTCTTTCGGTGTCATAAATACATATTTTCAACTCAAATTAGGTCACGTGAGGGGGGTCGTGTTTCGAAATCGCTGGATTAAAGAGAGAAAACTTTAAATCAGATGGCCATAAGGACACAGAAGATGAGACGAACAACACTCCCATTAGTTTGGGGATGTTACGTCATTATTGGCATTCATACCAACATCTTATTCGAATATTTTATGAATTAATTAATAGTTGAGCCAAGCTTCTTTTGTGGCGAATGCTTTTCTTAGAAAGATTAAAGTTTTACATTTTTTGTTTTTTTTAATTTGCGGAAAATCAATCACCAATATTTGGGACACTTCCCTAACAATATCATATCGATCTAATGTAATTTTTGATATTTTTCAAATTGCGGTATTCCTAATTAGCAGATTCCCTTAAAATTGTCAACAACCCCCTTAAGACTTTCCATCAATTTATTTATATAGTCATACATACTCGTATATATTCACAAAAGACTATTTAGATCGTCTTAAATGTTCCTTTCAGCAAACAACATAAATCAAAAAAGGATATTCCTGCTGGGTGTGTTGTCTGTTGTGTATCTATGTATAGTAATTTTCTTATACATAGTGAATAAAATATAAAGAAATTTGTAACAAATAAAGATTCAATCGTTGTACCTTTGAAACTCAATAACTTTGATGATTTCCGACTTCGCTCACAAGCCACCCACAACACCACCCCCCACCCCCAATACAAATTTTCTGTTTTTGTTATTGTAATGGCAAGGCCTTAATGATGTTAATTGGATTATTAATGTTTTTACATTATTTTCGATGTTCTTCAACACTGATGTGATGTCTGAACTGAATCTTTCCTAAATTATGCCATTTAGTCGAAATGATTTTTTTGTTTTTTTTGGTTTTTTTTTTTTTTGTTTTGTTTTTGGGAATCTATTATAAGCAATTATGGTATACAGACGTAGACATATACATATATACATACAATCACACAACAATAAAATAAGTTTCTAGACCTACAAATGAACTTACCGTCTATCTTATTCATTATACTAAATAGGTATACTTAGTCGGTGTAATCAATGTACATTGTGTATTAGCAGTAAGTGTCTAAATATTAGACATTTTTGATTTGTTATTTATAATAAATTATTTCTTAAGGTATATTTACATGGATAGTTTTTTTTTTTTTTTAAAGAAACATTCAAAAACACTGTCATCTCCTACGATATATTTAAAATCAACTAAATTCTTCTTCTTTTTTTCCAAAAATTGGCTGAACTTCACTTAAAAAATATTCTATAATTAAGATCTTTAATAAAATCCATCCACTAATCTTTACGAAACGTTCTGAAACAAATTGAGGATAGTGCAAAAAAATTAAAAGGATTCTGGAACATCTTAAAGTATCTCAGTGGCGGCTTGTGACTATTTTTTTGAAAAAAAAAAACTTACAACATTTTGACCGTTTTTTGTTTGGCGATTTTTTAAAAAGTGACCCAATTTAAGAACTTTCTTAATACTAAAGATATGATTTTTAAACTTTGTATTTTTATATTATTTTGAATTTTAAGCATTTTTGGCCAAATAAAATTTTTGCTAAAAGTTAACCCTTATAAGGTCCATACATTTTGAACATGAAAGGGTAAATCAAGAATTTTCAAAAAACTACTCACCGCTCTCAGAATTTAATTGTTAAAACTTTTGTAAGCTTTTCATATTTAAAAAAATGTTAACCCTTTAAGGTCCAAACGGTGTCTTTAAAGGGTTAACTTTAAAAAATATAGTAATGTACTAAAAACATAAAGAATAACTCACTGAATAAAATGTTATATTTGAATTTTTATTTTTTGGTTAACCCTTTCATATTTAAAGGACCTTAGACCTAAAAGGGTTAACATTTTCCAAAAAATTTATTTGACCAAAAATGCTTAAAATTCAAAATAATACAAATGTGTTCGTCCAATCTGTCGGAAAAAGGACTCCGGTTCTATTAGAAAATATCCCAATAAAATTTTGTCCGCATCTAAATTGTGGCTAAATATGCAAAATAGTCTCGTTATTGATGGTGACACGTCAAAGTCTCTAAAACAAACTACCTCAAAGGCGGCCATTTTGAATAAATTTAAGCTATATGGGCCCTATACCAAAATCCATACATTTTTTTATCAATTTCTCTTCCTCTCACATCATATCTACATACATATTTGCAAAGAGATTTCTGGACAAATTTGTTGTCAGACTGGAATTTGCTTTGGCTTAATTTATCACAGGACATATTACTATTAAACACAAAATATTAAATAAACAATAAAATTAAAAAAAAATACTTATCTGACAACGCTGGGGTGATGATGATGATGATGATGATATTGATGGAGAAGCAACGAACAACACAATTGAATTAAAAATTATTGTACGAATTAATTTCACTCACTAACAACCTTCATCATAAAAGTTATCCATGTAAACGAACCATTAGAGTTTATTTACAATTAGTAGAAAAGTACGATATATACACAGAAACGTTTTTTTTTTTTTTGTTTATGTACAAAAAGTCTTATGCCGATTGCATTTTTTGTCACATTTTTTTTTTCAACTAGGTACACCAAAAAATTTTCGCCTACATATAGAGAGACATGATGTGACCAAAGGAATATAGAAAAAAAACAAAAAAAAAACTACCCCAAACAATAAAAACATAAATACATCCTGTGCCCTGATGCTCACCTGCATACAAAGCATTCAATTAAAAATGTTATTTGTACGACTAACACAACATAAATGCATTTGTATAACGGAAAACTAAATATCGAATTTATTCGAATAGAAAATCCACCCGATGCATCTAAATTCTCTCGTGTCACCTGTTCCTGACATCTTCCAATTGCATACAAATCTAAGTCACTCATTGGTTTTCCATTCACTTCCAGCGGTGATATACAAAAATTACGCGACAAAAAATCCCCTCGCTGGTATGTACCGTTCGATAGAGGACTATCAAGCAATGTATGCACATGGCATCCGCATGGAAAATGATTATTGGTCACCGATAAATTCCGTACACCATCCAATAGTATCGAACCGGGTTCCGGTGTCTCTAGCAAATGATTACCATGAAAGATAAGGTGCCGTATATGATGGGTAATCGATATGTTGAGTGCTTCGATTGAATCGATTTTATTGTTTAAAAATTTCAGTGCACCAACATTGGCCAAACCGTCAAATGCATTCGCGCATATAATGCCCAAATCTGATTCTTGCAGTGAGAGCACCACAATATTGGTGAGTCCGCGAAACGTAAACGGCACCAATTCGGTTAAATCCAAAAAGGCCAACTTCAACAGACCAACGGTGTCCATACCGTAAAATGCATCCTGTTCGATGCTTCGTATACCCGACGGCAGTATAAGATGTTCGACGTGTGTTAAGCCCGAAAAGGCGGACGTTTCAATTTTAAGCATTGGATTATTTGACAGTAAAATTAGCTTAACAATTGATGTGCCGGCGAATGCATTTGTTTCGACTTTTAAGATTTTATTGTGACTCAATAGAATGGTGGAAATATTTTGTAGACCAGCAAACGAAAATGGTGCGACCGTTGCCAGCGGCGTATGTTGTATCGATATTTCATTTAGTTTCGGTAGTCCACGGAATGCAAACGGTTTTATTGTGGTGATATTGTTGCCGTCCAACGAAAGCTTTCGCAATGATCGAAGACCGGCGAATGCGTCACTTTTGATGATTGGGAAATTATTTTTCGTAAGTGCAAGATTTTCAACGGTTTGCGGCAGGCGCTTGGCTGGTATTTCTTGGAGGCCACCAGTATTGCAGAGAACCTGTAATGACATTAAACGGGAAATAGATTTTAAAATCAAAATTTGTAGCACAGACAAAACTACCTTACAGAATAAAAGTCAAGACATAATTAATGGCTGTGGTTTTTTAAATTGAGCTTTAAAAACAAAAAGTTCGACAGGTTGTTATCTGTGCTGGTATAGTCTCTGAGTCAAAAATCTTGGTTGAAAAAATGAGTTTAGCGAATTATAATTAATTTAAAAAAGTCTTTAGAGAGAGAGAGAAAGCCAGATTTGACTGTTCTGAATTCTAGAACAAAATACTTTTCTAATTTTGTCCAATAATAGAGACTCTTACTATTACTTATGGTCTTGTAAAACAACGATTTTGTTGGGCATGTCAAATAAGTGTCTCAACAATTTGCTAAACAAGCTTTAACCGCCCTATCTCCCTATCTCTCCATAACAGAGCATTCCTTGATTAATTGACAACGTCTTAAACGATCATCTAACGATATATTTAGTCTTTAAAGCAGAGATTAACAGAGCTTGCTCTTTTCAGGTGCAACGCACACATTTACGCGTCTATCGTACACACATTTTCTAAGAAATTGGATTTTTTTTAAAAATTTTTCGCATAGTCGCCTAAACTTGTATTTTAACAAAACTAAGAAAAAAAACACTGAAATCACCCCCTCTCTCCCTCCCAAAATAATATTGTTTTCAATAAGCCTCTGACTTAGCTTATTTACCATAATTCATAATGTATTTACAAGCCAATGAAAACACCAATGGACTATTGTTATGCGTGTTGTACTTGTTAGCTTCTACGATGTCAGAAATGCGCATTCTTTATCTCACGAAACTATTTTGTTCTTTCTTTTAACTGTCACAAAAGCCTCACAGCACAGCCGACACTCCATCAAATGATGAGTAAAAAGTTTCAATATTACTTAAAGTAAAAATCTTTGCTTGCATTTTTTACTTTATCGATCCGCCCTAAAACCAACACGATTGCCTTTTTGTTAATCTCTGCTTTAAACTTTATAGTGACAGACATTAAAATTTCCCTTCAACAAAATTTTCGTTTCCCGTATTTTCGGTGAATTTGTATTCGAGCAAATGTCCTAGGCATGTATAAAAGATATTAATGCAAATCAATTTTAGGTCGTCCTTAATGTAGAGATCTATGTATCTCTTAATTAGATATAAAATGGTAAACTAAAACTAAAAAACATCACTCACCTGTGTTTGTGACAAACAAATACACTCAGATGGACATGCAACAACTAAGCTGGTAACATAAAAATCCCATAGGGCTCCAATATAAATAAGCGCCCACGCAATATTGGTCATCGCACACACGTTAGGGGTTATGTGTTTCTGGTGGATCCCTGAAAAGCAACAAAAAAAAGTTTTATAATTAAAAATAATTAAAATGAATTTAATTAAATAATTAAAAATTTTTCCACTTTGCATAAATATTCGGTGGGCCTGGGTTATAATTTTCTATTTTTATTTTTTGTTGTTGTGATGTTGTTGTTGTTGTTGTTATTGTTGTTGTTGTTGTTGTTGTTGTGTTCTGTTCTACCGATGGTCCGTTATACAAATAAATGTTTTAGCTTTTAACATAAATTCAACAAGGAAATTTTAAAATTTTTGGCCACAACTCAAAAGGGTATTCGTGCAGAACGGTTGTTTCCTGTGACATGGTGACCACATCATTGTACGAGGGTATATTATAAAGCATCTACCGGAAATCATATTAAGGGCATTATATTAGGTTATGTAACGAGCAGATAGAGAGAATGGAGGTTATTTATTTTTTTTTCTTTCCCCATTTATTTATTTGAAAACGTACGTAATCGGTTGGAATAAATTTATTATGTTTTGTGTTGGTTGTGATAATTGCATTTGTTTATAATTAGATTAAGGACATTTGGAAGGTGTTAATCAATGTTTCTGTTTCCTGTTCTTGTTAATGGAAATTAATTGTTGGTATACACTAGAAGCTGTTTTGAGTTTATGAACTCATATGTAATGTCCTAATATGACAATTACTATCATTGATCTGAAATTGGAGATCCTCTACTCTTATTCTTCTTCTTCTTTGTGGCGAGATCTATCTTGATCTATCAATTAGCACAATTGTGCCGTTTTGTTACCACTGAATATACATTCACTTTACAAATGCTCGCCATTTCACCTGACACCCTTTAAGCACCGTCATTCTGTGATAATACAATTTCTAAACTGTTTTTTTAAGTGCAATCTAACCACCCGGCCACAGATTATAGTCAACACACCAGAGAAAAACTTTGTCTGGTTTCAACCCCAGTCGGACTTGAACACGGGACCTCCCGCTCCAAAGGCAACCACTCAATCCACTGAGCCATTTGGTCGGAGATCCTCTAAGAATACTCCTTTTTATTCCACTACATAATATTCTAAGGATGAACAATGAAAACTTTCCCAAAAACTGAATTATCATAGAGCCAACCAATACTGAAACGATAAATTATCGACTAAAGAATCTGTCCCGGAAAGTTTACCAGTTGATACCGGGCGTTTCTATAGTTCCACTTTATATTCCAGGTATCGGATCTTGGTATCGTGAAAGTGAACATTTAAAGTGTTTAACATGAAGAATTGACGTTGGACATGGAACTATGACAAAAAAAATTGAAATTATATAGAAATCCCACTTGTCACAAGTAAAACGGCATAGAGATGATAAGAAAAACATAAGTCAAATTCACTAAGTATTCAGATTATGAGATTTGAGAATTTAATTGGCCAACAATTATAAAAACTCCACGTTGACAAAAGACAGAACATAATGCATCTGTCCGCTAGAAATATTTTTCATTTATCAATAAATTCTGGAGAACGTCTATAAGTCAGTTATTTTTTGGTCAGATCTAAACCTAACAATTTTAATCCATCGATCTTCCTTATATATTTTATTTGTTTTTAGTATTTTCATGGAATGAAATATTTTAAGATGGCTTGGCATGTCACGATTTTCCCTTATTGATTTAACTTCCCATATATATATCCCGATTGTCTGACACTGTGTATTTTTCTATGTTAGACTTGTTAAGAGAACTGGAACAAAAACCATTCTTTATACATTCATTATGCCAGAAATTTTATAAATAAACAATCCATCCGCCAACCAGTATGATTAAGTCATATTAATGTATGGGATCTGTGCTTTTGTTTCTTTTTCCCATATAATATCCTTGTGTATGGATGGGCCTTACTATACTATAACTTCCCTCATCTTGTCTATTTAAAGGTTTACCATTTATATGTACATATGTATGTATAACCTTTCCCCTATTTCTATATGTCTATGACATAAATTGTATGTTCCTATATAAAATGTTAGGCATATCCCATATTATACACGATGTGTATAATACATCGGGACGAATAGCACGTTCATATAATTTCGTTGATAATCCCAATTCCCAGAAGCAATCGTTTTGTGAAGAAAAAATATTTTTATGTCTTGCCTTCAATTGGCTGAGAGAGAGAGAGAGAGAGAGAGATGGGGGAGTAGTAATATGTGTGTTCCAGTTGATTGTATAATTTCAAGGAACATACATATATGTGTGTATATATATATATATATATTTGTGAATAATTGTTTATATTGATTATGAATATCATGTTGGGATATTTATCCCATATACAAAAAAAAAAAAAAAAAAAAAAAAAATTCCCCATATCGTCTTTATGAATTTTTGTGATCTAAACCTATCCCGAATAAAATAAGGATTTACATAATGTAATGTGTAAGCTGATTTTGCAGTAGATAACTTCATGTTGGGAATTCTTATAGAGGAAAGACACTTCATGTTTTTCAAATATTATTCAGATTATTAAATTTGATTTTAGATTTTCTTCTTTTTTTTTTTTTTTCTTCTTCTTATTTTTGCCGAAGTACATAATAATATTGGTGGGTAGGGAACAATTTCTCGTAAAGAGAATGTGCACGAAAGTATAAAATTACAAGACAGGAATGGTTAAGTCTATGGTTTTGTATAATTTATGATCTGTCGTATAATTTTATATTATTATTAAAATATTTCATCTTTTTTAATACAATCATTGACATTGTCTTTTTTTTATTCCAATTTTCATCTGCCAGTATATGTATATCGAAACGGAATTCTCTAGAAGAATAAATTTTCATCATTATTAGTTTATCTGTTGCATATCAAGGAACAATCGAAATTAACGCTAGAAGTTCGTTGTAAATTTAGTTGAAAAATTCCATCACCAAACTATCCAGCCTTAATGCAGTCCTAATCCTCCAGTTATAATGAAAATGGACGAACAGACAGATAAATATGGATATTCTTAGTTAGATGAATTTCTTAAAAAAAAACCAATAAATATTTTGCAGATTTTTGATTTTGATAAAACTTGCTGAAGTTATTTGGTGTGTGTTAAGGAAAAAATATGTTTTTCCTTACTTCAAAGATTATTCTAAGCAAATTTCAGACAGAATACAGAAACCAACTACAATCTCTCCATAAATGATAAAAATATAGAAGAAGAGGATGAATTTTGTTATCTTAGAAGTGTAATAACAAGAGAGGGAGAAGCAGAATCTGATGTGTCGAACAGAAACCAGAATCTGGAACGCTTCACAAATCTCCAAAAACCTAACAATGGCGATTTTTCGAACTAACTGTCTGTCGATTCTACTATACGGTTGCGAGACCTAGAAAGTAACAGGCACACCATAACATCAAAACTCCAGGACTTCGTGAACAGGTGCTTACGGCGTATATAGTAGATGTGAGGTGGTCAGACAGGGTTAGAAATGAAGAACTATGGAGAATGACAAATATGGAGAAGATTGATGCTTAGATTCGTCGAAGAAAATGGAACTGGATTTGACATACACTTCGAAAACCTACGGATGGAAGTGGAATCCTCAAGGTGATCGCAAAAGCGGACGACCCAGAAAAACGTGGCACCGCACCGTAATCGCCGAAGCTAATGAAAGAGGAGAGGAATGGATGGAGGTGAAAGCTTTGGCAATGAAGAGAACGCGGTGCGGCGGCTATTTGTCATGCTCCGTTGTGGAACGATGAAGGCTTGATGATGATTGTGACCAAACGGCTGAATCGATTTTCTTCATCCATAGCTTCAATCTTAAAATAAAGGCAATGACATTTTTAAAAACAAAAAAAGGTTTTTTTTTTAATTTTGAAGGCCTATTATTTTCCTATAATTTGATCATAGCCTCAACATGGACTGGTATAGACTTGATATGGAAGTTATGCAGCTTTCGGCTAAACGGCTTAAGGTAGAGCGTTGAAAATTTAACAGTGTAATTAATACTGTCAGAGTATAATCTGTAGAGCACATTGAACATGGTAATATAGGGAGAGATGGGGTAAAATGTTAACTTTTGTATCTAATTTTGAGATAAATTATTATATTTACACAAAATAAGTATATTCGGAATAGAAAATGAATTTAGTATTTCTATCCAAGTATTCCGGAACCGTTTTTAGGGTCAAACATGCAGTTATGCAATTTCTTCCCCATACCACAATACCCCCTCCCAATATCTACTTATACGTATCCCATTACGAAATTATACTAAATAATAATTAAAGTTACAGTATTGAAATTGTTTTTAGTAAATTTCACAAAACTACTATGTACTAAGTATTATATACTACGGCCATGTAAACATATACGCTCTTTACTCTATAAACTTTACGGATTAGATTCAATTATTTTAACACCGCAATGAATATGCCAAGGCCAACATTTGGGTAATATGAATTTTCCAGTAATATTCTCTTGATATAAATTTCTAAAACGTTCCCCATGGAATTGCTTATAGAATAAGTAACATTTATTATGCATATAGTGGACTCTGTTGGCAAATTATTTTCATTGAAAGTTGATCGTTTACAGCATGTCACAAATTATGATTGCAATTTATTGATATAAATATTGTTAGGACTTGACTTGTAATTATTTTGAGTATGATATGCAAATGTTCGATATTACGGAAATAATACTGTGGAGACTACTGATGAAATATTTAGGATAAATCCAATAATTTTCTTTGCGGAAATTTTTGTATATCAGTTCCATAGTCAAAAAAAACGATGTCAACAGTTTTTCAAAATCAAAATCAAATACAGAGCACAAACTATTCTTCCAGACATTTTCAAAGCATTTACATAATTCTAAACAATTTCACAAAAAAAAAATATAAAGAAATTCGTGTCTATCAACGAACATAAAGTTTCCAGTAAAATAAAAAGAAGTTTTTGTTGACTTGCCAAAGATTTTCCCACGGGATTCTTATGGGATTTATTGACCAAATGATAGAGAGTAACATTTCAAAAATATATCCTGAAAATCTTACGTAGTTTCCCACAAATTTATTCGAAATTTTCGTAGATTAAAGTCAAACCATCAAAAATTCGATGATTAAATTAAAGATGGCGAATGGAAAAGATATCAAAAAAAGTTGTTTTCCAAACATAAATATGAATAGTACCGATACACAATACAATCTTGGTTTTGACACTTATTTATTCTGGTCGGTCCTTGGCATCCCGAATTATGATAAAATAATTTTTTTGAAAAATTGTCAATTTTTGATATTTTGAATTGAAAATAGTGAAAATAGCATCGGAGTACCAATAACCGACAGATGTAGTTTTCCTTTTTTGACTTTCACCAATATTGATGAAAATATTTGTTTCCTATACTTAAACTAAAGTCAAGGACAGTAGGTTTGAAAAAAGATTTTTTTTTTTGGCCAATAATCTGCAGTTTTTGCATTTTTTTTAAATTTTGTTGGTAGATAAAACATCTTATCAATTTTCTTTTGTTATTTTTTTTTTTTGAAAATTATTTAAAAACTACTGACTTTGAGAATAAGTTTAACTATAAAAATAAAAATGGCCAATATTAAAAAAAAAAAATCAAAAATTGATTTATTAAAAGAAGAATTTGGTCTTAAAACCTTCCATTAGTGTCTAGAAGTTTAAATCTGAATTAATTTTGGGTGGAGGATTTTAATTTTTTTTTTTTTGCAAAACCAATTCAAAATCTACCATGGTAAATACCATGGGGTTCGGTCTCCAATGATATTCAATTAGTTTGCAATTGCCAAAAATTTCACTTGGCCTATTTATTATAAGAATTACTTCTATCTGTTCTTATACATAGACAATCTAAAAAAAAAACAAACAAACAAAAAAAAAAACAAAACAACTCACCCCTAATATAGTTCCATTTAAAATCGATTCTACCTACATTCAAATATTTCCGCTTAAAATCAATCCCATTGCCAAATTAACCTATAATGCACAAACATACCCCCATAAATAGATTAAATATTTACGATCGGGTCATACTAATTAGTAATTCTGGTGGTGGTTTTTTCTATACCAAAAAAAAAACAAGAAAAACAAATAAAAAAATAAAAACCACCACTAAAAAGCACAATTAAAATAATGTACTACTGAAATTCATGGTAAACAAAGTTTTATTCAATACAAATTCAGTTTCATTACCTATACATTTTGCTTTTGCCCACCCAAACCATATTTTAGTTAATTTCTATCATGCCACACTGCTGCCATGATTATACCTCTACTAGTTCATACATACATACATGCATACATATATTAGTATACTAATACATATGTACAAAATAGCAAATTTACTACAATCCCATTCAATATTTATTATCTTCTATATTTATGTAAATAAACATAAATTTATATTTTAACATGAATTAGTAAAGTGATATTATTGTTAATGGGAATGTGGAAGCGCGGACGGGTAAATGGAGCAGGGGGAAAGAAGAAGGGGGGAGGGGAGCACAATGGTGAACAAAAGCAACAAAACCTCCCTCGCATAATGTTACTACTTTGAATGTAGCATAATAATGCATCCAAATGTAAGATATTCCGAACCAGACCAAATGATTCCAAATGGTCTTATAAATATTCAACCATCTCTCACCGCACTCGCTTCGAGACTTTTGCTACTGCTGGTGGTAGTGGTGGTGGTAGTGGTGGTGCTGCTGCTACTGTTACTGCTTCCATTTCTGGCGTATAAGGTTATATATACAAGGTTATTGTATATAATTTACATCATCCTCTATTATATATACATACATAAGTATAAGCCGGAATTGTAATGTTGGATAGAACCTACAATCCTACATAGTAGTAGTAGGTACGGTACATATATTTGAATTTTCTATGGTAACTTTTACCATGCCCCAGTATACTATACCCAGAACATTATTTTACGAATGCCTTGAGTTGGATATACATAACTAACCTATACATATATATATATATATATATATATACCTAAGTAACTCCTCTCTATATGTATGTATATAGATATAGAATATATAAAATCAGAAAAAGGAATCAGTACTTCTTCTTCATGATGTGATGTGGCTTCATAATAGACCAGAAATTTTGGATCAGATGAAATGATTTGAATGAATGCTGGTTTGAGGGGGGAGGGGTGGGGTGGGTTATTTGGTTTGTTTTATTAAACACCAGCGGACGGACGGTTTCTGAATGAACTAACAACATGGAGATTATAATCGGATTTTGTAAAGTGTTCCAAGTTATTTTAGTAGCATTTCATTAGAAAATATCGAAATGTATAGTCGGGGTTGTCAGAAATCTTGGCCTGAATGATAAATGATGAATTATTCTGATAATGTTTAATGTTTCTCATTGTCGTTCCAACAGTGGTTTCGGTATTTGGTTTCCATTATTTTGTTGTTGTTGTTGTTGTAATGATATTTCATCAGAGCTATATCTAATATATACTTACATGTACTTATATTTATAGATACAGAGAGAGAGAGAGAGAGAGAGAGAGAGAGAAAGAGAAAGAGAGAGATAAGAAATTTAAAATTATATGCCAAAGTACAGACCAGTCTTCTGAGAGGGTCGTATACATACGTAAGAAATAAGATATAAGATGTCTGTAGGGAGATTTAATTTTTTTGTTGTCTACTCTAACAATGACAAAATCAATCAAAATGTCGAAAATTTTGCCCTAATAAAAGTTTAAAAATATATTTATGTACAAAACAACATGGCCGATGTGGGAATTTTTTTAAAAAAAATCTAACTCTGAGTAACCTAAACAATTCTCTATCAAAATTCCCTATCTCAAACTGTCTGAACAACTAAATTACCAAATTTCTGGCCAAAACACTAAACTACATCCGGGGCCGGATAGAAGATGGAAGGAATATATACGACAATACGAGAATATAATATAGCAACGAGCATAACATGGAAATTTTGAAATTCGTATGACACTTAAGGATTGTTTGGTCTGGCAACACTGGTACAATTTAATATGCTGTCAAATTAATTGTCAATCAATAGGTAAATAAATCACTATGATTAAGAGTTGACATATTTTTTTTTTTTTCATTTTTTATTTCTCCATATCACGTGACCTACCTACAAAATATTATAGTCAAATATAAATGGATTTTGGAAAGAAAAAAAAACTTAAACTATCTAATCATGGATAGAAAATTGGCGATCCTCCAAGTTCTTTTCGCGGGTCAATGCTCAAATTGGCTGAGTATTTTATCATGGAAATCGATATAACATGGCACTTATATAT
>JANSTT010017319.1:0-17558 GCA_026745375.1 Platyura marginata
CTTACCACCCCTCCCCAGCATCTCCCACACCTCCCCCCCCCTTTCCCCCCCCTTCCCTTCCAATCCCAACATCCTCAACACCTTTTCTACACCCTTGCCCACCCTTCCCCATCCTTTCATCCACTCTTTATTCCACCCTTTCCCCCACCCCTAAAAAAATATGTTATTTCTCTAATTATTAGGTTACCATTTAATCGTATGTATTTATATAGATATTATATTGATGGCTTATATACAATACCCGTTAACTCATTTTTATCAATTTCGCATAAAATTGATGTTTATACAACCCTGCATCAATAGTAAAATTATCACAAAAATTTCGCAATGTTTGATCATCTTTAGTTTTTACTGTCTCCTGAAAAATACACAAAAATGAGTTAGCGGGTATTGCATATAAGCCATCGTTATATATTTTGTATGGGGGGGTTCTAAGGTTAATATAGGTCAAAAATAATGGCCACATTAATGGCCACATTTTATGAGTAAACAAAAAAATTAAAAGTTTTTTGTATATATCATTTTGTACTGTACGAAAAAACCAAAAAAAAAACCAAACAATAAAAGCCAAGTGTTTGTATGGGAGGGGGCCGTAAGAGTGGACTGAATTTATCCATTTCGAATGTTAGCGTGTATACAGGCGAGCGATACTTACTACCATTTTTATTCCAGTTTTACAATTAAAAATGTTCAAAACGTCGACATTTGACAAAAATTTTGGAAAAAAATTTAAAAAAAGAATTTTGGAAAAAAATGTTGGAAAAAAAAGGTGAAAACAAAATTTCCACTTATTTTTTAGTGTGGAAGCAAAAAAATGCTAAGGAAACGCCCAAAATTCATCGATCAATGATTTTATATTAAACAATAAGAGCTGGAGCCTGATGGACTCTTGAAATTTATAAATAATTAAACTGGAATTTCGAGAATTTCGTCCCGAATAAATATTTTAGCTGCCTACATACAAAATTTCAATCATCTGGCTAGCTCATTATTTATTGAGGAATAAAAAAAGTTTTATCAAAATGTTTATTGAGGAGTGGGGGCTGATTTTGTTCATTTTCAATACATTACCCCCTCCATTTCCTCTCATACAGAAAATTCTAAGATTTTGGTCCAGTCTCTTCCCTTCTTCTGTTACCATTTCACTATGTCACTATCAATAAATGAACGAAAAAACGAACTAAAAAAACATCAAACGTGCACCATAATTGCGATTGAGTAACCAAAGCATGCACTACGAAATTCCATATAGAACACATTTCAATATGGACAGAAATTTATTTATTCACCATATTTTTCGCAGTGTATAAAACTCTCGTATATTCAACGCTAAACTAAGTATATCAATAATAAACTTCCAAATATTTGTAGTAATTGTAAGTCATCATAACAATATAATTTCACTTAATCATCGAGCCTCTATTTGTTAGAGTCAGCCACATTTTCCCCAAAAACCCGTAGTATAAAATATTAATTCACACAAATATTTTCCGGAACTGTTTTATTAAAACGAAATTTATTTGTCTGCGGTATATGCGCATATGATTAATGTTTGTACTTAGAATAACATAAGCGTGGCGTTTATCCTTCGGCCTTGTGAGCTACAGGAATCATTTACATTAAATTACCCTTTAATTAATTATATTGTCTTAAAGAGTCATATGCTGAAAGAAATTTATTAGTCAAAACAAATCTTAGTTAAAAGGCAACATTTTAAAAGGAGATTGGAAGGGTGAACGAGAAAAAGTGGATAGAAGGAACGAAAAACAGATTTTTAATTAATTTAGGTTAATTATATTTAGTTAGTATTTTTTAATTTTATTTTATTTTTTTAAAAAAACAAGCAAAATAAGTAGGATCTTATTTTAGAGTTTAGGTAAATGTGCCCCATGAAAACATTCATAAATTAACTCGATTATAGTCTAGCCTCTAGCACAGTAGTGATGGCTAACCTTTTAATCTAAATTTGATAAAAATCTAGCTTATATCGTATTACATATTGAAATATCCCTAATTCCCTAAAAGTGTCTTGGCATGTCATCTCTGACACGCTTGTCATAGGTTCGCCATCACTAGTCTAGCATCTAGCATAGATTTGTCATTCAATTCAAAATCGACTAACTTTGTTGACCATTTTTGGTAATAAAGAAATTTTGTAAAATTTTTCAAATAGGTTATGAGATATTTGGGGTCGTATTTTCAGAGAATTCGTTGGGATTTTTTTTTAAAATATTAAAATTATTCGTAAAAATATTTAAAAAATTAGAGTTAAAAATTAAGTTAAAAAATTATTAGGAAAATTCGTATTTAAAAAAAATATTTTATTTTTCTTTATTAGGAATTGCTGATTAGTCGACATACTCATTCGAATACTTTTTAAATTTACTTTTTGTGCTAATTTTTAATTTAATTTTGCTTCTAATTCAATTTTTAATTTTAATTTTAACACCCAAAGTAACTTTAACTGTGCAAAACTGCATTTTGACCAATTTGACAGTTCAGATATACCAAAACCACTATAGCACACGTAATTGTTATGAAAATTAATTACCAAAAACTACTGCAAACGTGAAAAAATAATTAAATAATTACGGCCATCGTACACGTATTTAATTATAGCCATTTTTCGGTATTCCTCTTAATACAGGCGAATAAGTGCACTAGTGCAGTGTACTTGACCCTTATCTACCAGATCGGATAGGTATTTTATAGTACATATGTACATATAATGCATATATCGTATGAAATGCACATTACACATTGCAATTTCGTCACAGTGCCATGAACTCAAACATTTTCAAGCAAAAGCAAAACTTGACTTCCTTTAGATTTCATATAAAAGTAGGAAGTAAAAATTTTTTATTTTTGTTTCCTCATTGGAAAAAATTTAAAAAAAAACGAAACAAAAAAGAAATAACAAAGGACATCTAATATAAAAAGGACAGCATTTATTCTAACAAAATATCCAGTGGCGGCTCGTGAGAATTATTGATCCAATCATCATGGGACTATTTAAAAAATAACTTACGACATTTCTGATGGAAAAATTTTGAGTGAAAGTGACAGTTTTAAACTTAAATTTTTTTCCATTTTCTTTCATCAAAATGACGTAGGTTTTTTTTTTTTTATATTGTCCCATTATGATGGGATCAATAATTCTCACGAGCCGCCATTGAAAATATCATGCGTGAGAAGTGTTTGACAACCATTTTGACAGTTCGATTTGATTTTCATACTTTTTCAATGAAAATGACGTGCTACTCTATTTCCATCCTGATGTCTATATAGATTTTGTGTGCGCTCATACGTGTATATATTGCATTACACATAGGTGAGTAACCTTGCATTGTCTTGCCAACAAAAAAGAAAACATATCCTGGATATAGAGGTAAGGAAATTGTCTATCTGGAAAAAAATGAATCGTAATGAAACATTTATCACGCTTTTTTCTATATATCGTCTAAATTACTTCAATTTTATTTGGAATAATGCCAGCCAGACAAAACTTAGCGAACTAATAACATTTTATAAAAGAATAATCTGAGTTTCGTACAGTCCACATTCGTACTAAATTATTTCTTATCGAATCGCTACCTTACTTAGTAATAATGCATCTCTAATAATTTGCATCTTTTGTTTTGTCAAGTAAAAAATAATATCAACAGACAGTCAATTATTAGTTAATTTACTGCTCTACTGTAGATTAGGGTGGGCCAATGTCACTTACGTTACTTAATTTAATCAGAACCCCGTTTTTAGGGTATATATATTCGTTTTGAGCCTTTCAAAGAAATGGTCATTATTTTTTTCTATGCACAAAATTCCCTTAAAAAATATACGAAAAAATGATAAAATCAGAGGAGGTGCTTATAGTGTTAACGGGACCTTCCATATTTTGACCCTATTATTACCTCACAAAATAAAAATTTATTTCTATAATAATTTTTTTCGGTTTTTCCTTCATTTAATGGGAGAAAAATCGGAAAAAAAACAATACGCGATTTTACAGTACAACCCTCGTATCATGCGAAGGTTAGATTCTAGGTTGAACTTTCTTATTTTGTCTACATTTGTTAAAGATTATAAAATTCTCTATTAACGAAAAAATAATATTTGATATATTCCCTATAAAGTTCATTCAAGCTTTTGAAAATCGCTCGGATGGTTTCGGTACAGCACACCTTTGAAAATGTTACTACAAAAAAAAGGACAAAAATTCGGAAAAGTGTATCGAAAGAATGACAAAAACCAAAAATTTCTTTAAAACATTTAACAAAAGGCACTCTAAAAAAAAAAAAATGAAGTTCCAATAAATTCTAAAACCACTGTTGATTTTCCATATAAAGTCGCCCCACCCTACTGTACAGTGTACCATATCGTAGACATTTGCAATTCAATGCATCACCTATGGGAAAACCAATATTGGTTAAATTTAAATTACTATCATCTATGTACACTTTGTACCAGTGGTAGTATCGTCAATTGACATATACGAAACTGAAAACCTTACAGGTGTATCAGTGTTCAAATGAAAATTTATTGATTTTCACTGTATGCACAGCTTTTAATTACTAAGGATGTAGGTATGAATAATTTATTTAGTCTTTTCAATTTATTTATAATTTCTAATATAAGTTTTATGGACATAAATTATGAAATTCGTAATTATCCTGGCTATACAATACATACATACATAAAATCGATTGTTCTCGTAGTTCTATAATTTTATTAATTAAAAAAAAAATCCAAAAACTTGAATAATTTATTCAAATGTAAGTGGTGGTGGTAAGTAATTATAGCAAAAAGAATACCAAAATATTTAATCAAAATGCAAAATTTTATGAAATCTTCTTTTGATTATTCATTCCTTTCCTATTTTAGGGAAGCGATTTTTTTTGAATTTTTTTTTTTTAACCGACCTTCTAATTACCTTTTTAACATACATTTTTATATGTATTTATTTCAAAATTGCTTGACAATGATTTTTTTGAATTTTTGACAACGTTGACAATTATGACTCTATAAACTCTATTAACTTTTGGGAGGAAAACTTTTGGGATAACTTATCCAATTTCCAAGATTTTCAAAAACCACTATTGTTACATAGATGAAATATTGATTTTGAAGTAATTTTTGGAGCAAAACCATTAGGAATTTGCTAATTTTTCATAATAGCTGTTTTGTAGGAAATTTTATAGGCTACAATATTGCTTAATATAATTTTTTCGAAAAAAATTCATTTTAAGCCAGTAATATTAGAAAAATGATAAAAATAACAGATTTTTTACATTTGCCAAAATTTTGACATCAAATTTTTTCTCCAAAATTGTATTCTAAAATTGTTCCACTCAGCCCTATCTTCAAAATATTACTGAACATAATTTTTTCGAAAAAAATTCATTTTAACCCAGTAATATTAGAAAAATAATAAAAATGACCGAATTTGCACATTTGCCACAATTTTGCCAAAATTTTCAGCTCTAATTTTTTTTCCAAAATTATATTTTCAAAATATAATTAGCCCTTTTTTGAAAATGAAATCGTTAACGGTATAGGAGTGCGTTAATGATATTTTCAGAGGTGATTTCTACTCAAAACCATTCGAAAATGTCGTACCAAGTCACTTAGAGAGAGCCTTCAAAAATATTGAGAGTGTGTGAGAGCTTCTAATAAATTTTTTTTAAATTTTACAACAAAAAATAAAAAAATAATTTAAGCTCGTGCCCCGTAGCTAAGTAGGTACCCAGTAAAATTGAGAGAAGGATTTAATCATAATATTTTTTGCTTGCTTTGGAATATTTCAGTTGAAAACACTCCAATTGTCAAATTATCATACTTGAAGATATTTTTTTCTAACATTTGAAGTGTTTCCTTCGTTGAATCGACAACTGGTAGTTATTAATTAAAATGATGCCCTGGACCTAGATTTTAAAGTGAAATCCAACCCACTCACGACACTTTTCATATTTTATTTACAGACATGGATCGAACCCAGGATTTCTCGTTCCAAAGCCATTACCTCTACCACTGAGCCATTTAGTCATTCTGAGCGATTTGAGATAATTACATTTTTAACCGCCAATTATTCCTTGAAATGATGCCCTGGATCTAGATTTTTGACTTCTCGTTCCAAAGCCATTACCTCTACCACTGAGCCATTTGGTCATTCTGGGCGATTTGAGTCACATAATTCCATTTTTTATGACTAAGACTAAGACTATTCAATATAATCTGATTGTTTGTGTGCTGTAGCCCTATTAGTATTGGAATGGTTATATTTAAAAAAAAAAAAACACATTCGCGTAAACATTTCTTCACAATATTCAAAAATATTTTTGTAGCAATTGTCTAAAATTAGTCCCTGTTACAATACAGAAATGTTATTTACCTCCTCTACTCAATATAAACTGTCGGATATTATCTTTTTATCGTAAAGGCACCATTCCTCTTCCTATGTATAAATCTCATTTGAAAGAAAAACGAATAAACAAAATATTTTCGGATTTCATAAGACAGCGCTAAACATTTATATATAATTCTATTCTATATGTCTAAGATAGACGCATAGATAATCCTTAATCCTCTCTAAAATCCCAAACGATAAAAGACGGGGGTTTTTTTTTAATATTCATTTTGTAAATAACTCGTCCCAAAAAAAGCACATTAAATGCATTTCTTTGTGACGTAAACAAAAGTTGAAAAAAATAATAAAAATGAAAATAGTTTTTCACCTGAAAACATTCTTCATACTATACCTAATGCAATGAAAAACTTCTCCAAATGGGTTACTTTTAACTGTATTTACGTTTTATTATTGGTATTGTACTGTACAGTACATACTACCTAATGGCAGTGGCGGCTCGTGAAAATTATTAATCCCTTCATCATGGAAATATTTTTTTAAAAAAAATTACGTCACTTTGATGAAATAAACCGAACAAAAAATTGGTGAGGCTGCGAACATCTTGACCGGTTTTTTGGAGGTTTTTGAAAAAGTGACCCAATTTCGAACTTTCTTAATACTAACGATATGATGTTCAAACTTGGTATTTCTATATTATTTTGAATTTTAAACATTTTTTGCCAAATAAATTTTTTGAAAAAAGTTAACCCTTTAAGGTCCATACATTTTGAACATGAAAGGGTTAACCAAAAAAAAAATTAAATATAACTAAATTTGTTCAGGGAGTTGTCCTTTATGTTTTTGGTGCATTAATATATTTTTAAAAGTTAACCCTTTAGAGGCACCATTTGAACCTTTCATGATTCTTAGACCTTAAAGGATTAACTTTTTTGAAAAATTTTATTTGGCAAAAAATGCTTGAAATTCAAAATAATATAGAAATACAAAGTTTGAAAATCATATCTTTAGTATTAAGAAAGTTCAAAATTGGGTCATTTTTTCAAAAACCGCTCAACCGATCAATAATTCTCACGAGCCGCCACTGCCTACCGGGCATTTTAAAAAAATAAATACTTCGCCTTTTCAGTCGGTACAAGCTTTCAATAGAAAAGTTTGTTTTTTTTTTAAATTTTTTTTTTGTGGGTGGTAACTGGTAATAAATAGTGTATGTGTGTGCATCCTGCCTCGAGTTCAAGTCATCTCTCCGGAGCACTATAAAAAGGTTGATGAATTTAATTTGGCCGTTCTGCATTCGAATTGGGGTGGTGGCATTGCATATAATATTATATGTGCATGTAATACACCAAAGATTACCATGTCTAAATCATTTTGGGTGGATGTTGCGCTCGGAAAATTTACTGGGAACGATTTTTTATTTTATTTAATTTTTTTTGTATGTACATTCCACTTTGCTGTTCATATAGTTGGCAAATTGTCAAAATATCAATTTATTTCATTGAGACAGTTTGGAATATATATGCAGTCATTTCAAGGATGGAGTAATACCGTTCGGATGCCACCGAAATAATATTTTTCGAATGTTGTTGTTGTTGCGCGGCCAACATTAAAAAAAAAAACTCTTACAGTTCATGGAGATTTATTTGTGTAATTATGGCAAAAGAATCTAATGTACAAGTTCGAATGAAATTAAATAAAAAAAAAAAAAAATTGCTGAATAACGAATTCGTTTTTATTTAATTTATTACGGATTATCCTTGACCTGAAGCAGGACTGCATATTATTTAATGCTAAAAGATCAAAAGATTTATGAATTATAAATTACTTCTGTTTCTATGTATATAGGCTGAGATATGTTGTGGTGTGGTTTCCTTTCCCATCTTCATATGCAATAATTGTTCATATACAACATACAAGAATACCACAATTCAAGTATTCTCACATAAGCCAAAGAATGCATTCTACTGTGGCATTCACTTCGAGGCAGAAACTATAGGGACTCTCCACTGTTATTTCGATTAGAGTGTGAAATTCTGTAATAAAAATCTACCGAAATTCTTTATTACAAAGCTGCAAGAGCTTAGCAGTGTCGGTTCGTAAGAATTATTAATCCCATCGTCATGGAATTATTTTTAAAAAAAAGCTTACGTCATTTTGATAGCAGAAAATGCGAAAAAAATTGGTCGTTCACCGTTTTTTCGGCAGTTTTTCAAAAAGTGACACAATTTTGAACTCTCTTAATACTTAAGATATGATTTTAAAATTTGGTATTTTTATATTATTTTGAATTCCCAAGATTTTTTGCCAAATAATTTTTTTTCAAAAAGTTAACCCTTTAAGACCGATACATTTCGAACATGAATGGGTTAACCAAAAAAATTTTTAAAACTACTCACCATTCTCAGAATTTAATTGTAAATCCATTGGTGAGTTTTTAATTTTTCGAAAATGTTAACCCTTTAAAGTCCAAATGGTGTTTTTAAAGGGTTAACTTTTAAAAATGTATTAATGCTCTAAAAACATAAAGAATTGTTTCCCTGAATAAAATTAGTTGTATTTTAATTTTTTTTTTGCCCAACCCTTTAATGTTCAAAACGTACGGACCTTAAAGGGTTAACTTTTTCCAAAAATTTTATTTAACAAATAATGCTTGAAATTCAAAATAATATAAAAATACGTTAGTTTTTCCACCAACTAACGACTTCCAATACTTGTATATAGGTTAAACCTTCTAAGTAAATAATAGAACAGTTTCCGGTCTAATGTACTTAAGTCTAAATACTCTGAACCAATTAAAGATACTTTAGAACCCTTTTGCAAAATTTTATGTCGCGTTCCAATGTTCTGACATTCCTGACGACAGTTTTGCCAGATATTTCATTAATCTTCTGCTTAGGATTAATCCGATCTTTGTTGAAGCACCTTTATTATTTACAACGAATACAATTCTATTAGGCCCTACCATCTAAGCCGGAAAACTTGAAAAGCATTAAGGATATATGTACATATGTAGGTGTAATGGTACACATTGATGTTGTTCGCGTTTTCCTCTGTCGGTACGTATATATATATATAGAATTAAGTTCAAATAACTCTTGTCAATATTTAGTGTGAAACTTACCGACCCGCCACCAGCCACCCTGTAGAAGTTTTCCTTCTAATATTCATTTATATTATATGCAGTGGATGTATGTATGTAGAGAGTAGAGTCGAGGTAGTTATGTAATCTACATGTTATTTACCTCTCTAGACACAAGATGTTTGAATGGGTTTACTGTGTGTATAGCATAGACTTTTGTACATTGTACAGATATAGTAGCTCTGTATTTGCGTATACTTTTGTACCAGCCTACATATGTATGTACGCTACTAACATTATATTTACATTACATAATACATATATATATACTATACATACATGTAAGTAAATGAATGTGAATAATTAATTACAGGAAAAGCATTTAAAAGCGATTTTCCTTGGTTGTCTTTACACATAAAATATCTTAAAGTTATGTTTTGTAAGCAGTAAGCACCTAAAACCATATATGAGAAAATCACATATACCTACCTACATATGTACATACTACATACATAATATAATATAAAGGAATAGTTAAGTATTGTACGTTTACATTGGCGTTCATTTGATTTTATCAGATTTGTGTTTTAATACTAAAAAATATTTATACCTACAGAGAGAGAGAGAGAGAGATGCAAAACTTTTTTTCATTCTACCTGAATGAGTGAAAATTAAATTTTTTAATTTTTTTTTCTTTTGTTTTTCCATTTTTATTGTTGTTGTTGTTGTTGTTGTTGTTGTTGTTGTCACAGAAAAGTTTAGATTATGGAAGACGCACAAATGTGGGGTTTCTGGTTTTGAAGACAAATTGCTTTGTTTAATTAAAAAGAAAAAGAAAAAAAAAAACAAACAAAATTAAATGACAATAAATTCTTGGTGCGACAGATTGGTGGTTGCTTTGTTTAAATAACAAACAAACCCCCTCCCCCACCCTTCTTTAGCTTAATATGTGGTTTGGGTTAATTGGAGAAGGTCAAGAGGGAAAATTTGAATCAAAAGATCTTAAAGATATTAAAGTCTATTCAAGTAGTCATATATGTAGGTTGTAGGGCAATCCAATCCAAAAATTCTATTGTATCGGTGATCCGCCATGGAGCTCAATTATGCAAAGAGCAATTTCAAAAGATAAATAATTTCATATATATGTAAATATGCATTGGCGTGCACAGGCTCCTTTGTTTAGGATGTTTTTAGGCTGGACGCTTATTTTGTTCACATATACGCTAGAACTTTACTTGACGCAATTGAAATGACATGCGTTATTATTGACGTAATAAGCCAAAAAGTGTGTCTTTACTTAGTTCGAAATAAATGTAAATAAGTCAAAACTGTAAAGTGTCAAAATTAAATGTAAGGTTTAGGTTTAGTTTTAGCGGGGCTGTCAGGCTATCGATCTTTTACCACAGAGACCTATAAGATCTATTGGGGATGCCCCTTTTGAGGTTTAGCAAGGTGTTATTATTGCATTTTAACGCCTGCGATCGATTGTTCTGTCGGATGTCGTTTGAAATCACAATACAGCCTACTTTGTGGCGAAGCCTCTTATTATTAGTTGTTGTCCAGGGATGGTTTCCCAGTAGGATCGCTTATCGCCCTTTTCCCAGTCCAGTGACGCCCATCTAATTGACTAAATTCGGAAGTTAAATCTAGTGTATTCGTATCGAGCTCATGTTTGGTAAGTGATCTTTCCAATGGTTAGTTATGATCGATTCCACTATGGTGCTATTTACTTGGGTCACAAGTTCAGAGTTTCTATGTCTTATGTCTGTATGATTTATCGTAAGTCTCCCTTTTGTAAAATTTAAGATAAATAAATAGTTGAGGCATCCACCTGGAGCAACTGATGATGATCAATTATTTTTAATACTGAAGATTTTAAGTCGCCTAGGACGAATAGATTATCATAATTTCGTTCAGAATTAAATTTTTCTATATTTTTTTTTGGGAAAATTCATTATTAAAAGTTTATTTCAAAATTCCTGATCATAAGATCTTAATAATTCATAAATCATAAGATAAATTCTTTCAAAACCGATTAATAAACTGCAATTCAACGAATTATTTGACCATTGACCATATACAATAATAACTCATTTAATTAAATTACAAATTAATTGCCAATTGTCGAATATAGCTAAAGGCCGCACACAGAACCACCCCCACCCGTCTACATCTTGTATTTATACCTATACGTCTGGTATTTATGTACCTACACATACACATAGTTAATTACTCCTTGCAATATTTTCATATCCTTAAACTCTATTTTCTCTATTTTTCTTTTGTTTAGTTTTCTTTTTTCTATTAAATAATTAATAAGTCGGATAAAATACAGTAATTGTAAGGACTAATTTCTTTTACGTTGCCTCTACTATTAAAACGTACCTGTACGCCATAATTAAAAAGGGTAATTATAAATAATTCCATCAAATGGGAAAAATTGGTTGTGTTTGTGGGCAATTTCTCGTATTTAATTGTATTTCAAATAATATTTAATATTTTGTCTGGGTAATCCTTTTTTTTTTAAAAGAAAAAATTAAATTAAGTAAAGAAAGTCCTTTGATCTTTACAATTATTATTTTATTTTTATTTTTATTAAGAATTTTCTTTGAATGTTTAATCACTATAAAGGCATAAACTAATACTCGGATAAAGGTGAGAGGTGCCCCGTCTATAGCGTGTAGTATACTTAGTTACATTTTAATTTTTTTGAAGAAATATCTCCTGCTAATCGTTTTTTTGTTAGAGAATTAATAAATAAAGAAATGGCAGGATCAAAGATTCGGATTCGGACCCATTTTTCCATACACGTTTTTTGTGGTTTTTTTTTAGCCATTAAATGACAACATTTTTCTATGGTATAATAGAGGGCAACCATTTTGTAGCCATTGATAGCCATCATAAAATGTTACCATAAAATGTTACCAAAACATGTTACCATAAAATGTTACCATAAAAAGGTTACCATAAAATTTTACCATAAAATGTTACCATAAAGTGTTACCATAAAATGGCCATTTTCTCATAATACACTACCCTCCTCTACCTTTTCCCCAACCCTTTTTCAATTTCATGTAAGAATTGTAAGAATATGAATACTAAATTACTATAGTATGGTTGGTCCTATAAGGGTTAAAGGTGGATTAAAAACGATCAACTCCTTTTATGCAACAGAAAAAACAAAAACTTTTTTTTTGTATTTAAAATTTGTTCTTAATTTTCTTTAACAATTGTGAAAAAATTGCCATTTTATTGAATTTCAGTATATTGGGGGTCTTATTAGGGTTAAAAATAATAAAAAAAAAAATTCAAGCTTCAACGCGTTCTTGAGTTACATGACGTTTACATTAGACAGTAAACCGAAGACAGGACGGTAAATTGACAGCTGTCTTAATCAAGACAGGTTTACATACTGTCTTGAAATTTTCATTTGATAAAATGGCAGCAAGCAGTTCGGTCGCACAAAATTGAGGCGGTAAAATTGTTGGCATTTCATGAAAACGAGGAAAATAGACAAAGAAAGAGAAAATGTTAAGTCAAACGATTTCTAGCTAAAAGACCAATATTAAGTCATTGAACGACTTTTTAATTACAGCTAACGGAGATTTTTACTCATTTTTTTAGTTTCAGCCATTTTCATTATTCAAATGTCATTTTACCGTCTCGCAAACTGTTTGAGCTACTGTCTTCAAAACTGTCTAGAAATTACTGTCATAACGAAGACAGTACTGTCTTAACAAGGAAAGTTGGTGTTTAAACGAGACAATTTCATTAGGACAGTCGTCAATTTACTGTCATGTCTTTGTTTTGCTGTCTGATGTAAACGCCATGTTTTCGTGTTAACGAGCGAGCGAACGTTTTGAGTGACCAAAATTTTTATTGCATGTTTTTTTGTTGCAAAATCTTCACATCGTGTAGAAAATGCGGAAAAATTTGGAAAATTTCTAGATGAAACTAAAACTTCCCATTATAGTTGATATAATGTAGCGGTAGGAAGTTATTGTTACTTGTTTTTAATGCTTTAAGTTTTGTGCAGCATTAATTCATGTTCTACATAATTGTGTGACCTTGTCATTCCAGTCAAATAGAAAATTATTACTAGCCGAACTAACCGCATTGTGTGGCATTGTTCCAAATTTGTATACCAGTTCCAGTTTAGTATAATAAACTGTATCCAATCTAAAAAGGAAGGATATTATATTACAATATAAAATTATACAGAGAGAGAGGTTTATGCAATGCTGATACACATGATTTTCCGTTAAGTTGGTTTTCCATACACGAGTGGATCTGGATACAATATGTAGTAACATACGGGTAATAACCCTGAATTTTATTAATACAAAATCCCTGGCATCTGAGTGCGAAAACACTGCGATGGCAAGTAAACTTAAATATAGCCCAGAACTTGACAACGTTAAACCTGGTAAAGTATGATATATCTAGAGAAATTTCCGTTTGAATATCTTATGCTATGCTATATAATATATGCCATATCCATATAAACGGGATTGGTATTTGATATAGGACCAGTAAATGGAATGAAGAAGGATACTATGCCTATGTTGCAGTGGCGGCTCGTGGAAATAATATGATTTTTAAAACATTTTATATTATATTCTATATTATTTTGAATTTTAAAGCATTTTTTGTTAAATACAATTTTTGGAAAAAGCTATTAACCCTCTAAGGTCCATACATTTTGAACATTAAAGGGTTGACCAAAAAAAAAAAATACAACTAAGTAAATTTATTCAGGAAGACATTCTTTATGTTTTTAGTGCATTAATATAATTTTAAAAGTTAACCCTTTAAACGGCACCATTTGGACCACAAAGGGTTAACATTTTCTAAAAATGAAAAATTTACAATAGTATTTAAAATTAAATTCTGAGAACGGTGAGTAGCTTTTTGAAAATTCTTGATTAACCCTTTCATATTCAAAATGTATGGACCTTAAAGGGTTAAATTTTTCTAAAAATTGTATTAGGCAAAAATTGGTGGAAATTAAAAAAAAAATCGGTGAACAATCAATTTTTTTCCATTTTCTTCCATCAAAATGGCGTAAATTTTTTTAAAAAATAGTCCCATAATGATGGCATCAATAAATCTCACGAGCCGCCACTGCTATGTTGTGTGTGTAATATTTAGGTATGAATGTAGGTATTCCTATGTACATAAAGAAGACACAGGTTATATGTACAAAGGGCATGTCAAATATTTTTCAAAGAGTTTACTGACCTTCTACGCAAAAGCCAACGTTTAGCAATTAATAATTTTAAAATTTTGGCTTTTTTTTTTCTTTTCTCTCTCTCTCTCTCTCTCTCACTCTTTCTGTTGTTGCCTAACTTGTGTTGCGCAAAGTATTAAAACAAATATAGGCCTATTTGGGATAGATTTTCAAATTTGATAAGCAAATTTACCCGGCGGGAAGAAAAGAGAAACGTGCGATTTTGTATCTTAAAGCCATACAACAGATTAGGACTTTCAAGAAGGAAATTGATTTTGTTTACATGGAGTTTCACCAGCAATTTGATTACATCCCAAACTATTTACTCCTGGAGTTTGGTATATTCTGCCTCCTTTATATATACATTTACCTAGTATATGTATGTAGGTATGTATATATAAAGCGATGTAGTATAAGGTAATCCAATCTGAATTTGAATATTTATTCGAGATACTTTTCTGGAATGCCTACGGATATGTTCTAGAGGTGAATTATGGATTTCTTATAAAAAATGGAAAAGAGGCCGGTCAATATTTGTTAAATATAGAAAGTAATTTAACACAGGAAAGGGATGATATTGTACGGTTATTTATTTACTGTTCAGTCGTTTATATACATAAAATATGTTAATATTTGATAAGGAAAATGTCTGCTATCATTAATAATGTTGTTTAGTTGATACAAAGTTGATTGAAAGATATCGAAAAGTTGTAGCTAAGATGGTTACAAAAAAAAAAAATCTTGAAGATTTGTGGCCATTTCTCATCTTTACCATATGTTTAGGAGAAGCAACAATGATTCAACAAAAAATCAATCCTCAAAAAATCGTGAAATTTCTTATTGAAAATTTTAGTAAAAATATTTATTCCGACATTTAAGGGCCCCACAGACGATCAGTTAACATTGACAATGATGAAAATATTGTCAATTGACGAAAAATGATTTAAATTGTCAATTTTACATACATTTTTCAGAATAATCTCGGTTTTATCATTGACGGTCGTTCGAAACGATCAATTTTAATTAAAGTTGATCGTCTGTGGGGCTCTAGAGGAGAAATCTAAAGCCACCAAATTTTCCTCCTATCAAAAATCATAAGAAATTTGATTCTACATTAATTTGAAGGGAGAAATTTTTTTGCCCAAATAAGGAGTCGCAATTTAATGAGGTCGTATGTAACTAAAATTTGGTCGCGTAAAAATAAAAATGTGAAATTAATATGAGTTGAAAATTGGGTTGCATGAAAAAAAGTTTGGGAATCGCTGATCTAGAAAAATCCAAACATTAAAATAAAAGATCTAAAAACATTGTAAATTATTCCAGTAGTTATTTTATTTATTTATTGTATGGAATATTTTGGTTTCCATTTTAATAGGGCATTCTTAGCACCAGCCAGTGGAGGCGCCTCTATTTTTGTACTTTTTACATTATTTCAGTTGAAAATACTGTAACTGCCAAATTGCACAAATTCTAATGCTTTTTAGGTGTTTTTCCAACATTGGAAATGTTTCCTTCATTGAATCGACAATTTTCAGCCATTTTAGTCCCTGTAATGATGCCCTGTCTAGACTTATAATTTTAAGTGGAATCCGAACTCACTCGGCCCAAAACTCAAACTCCGTACGAGAGAAAAAGACTTAATATTTTAATTTCCACACAGGTATCGAACCCGAGATCTTTCGTTCCAATGGCTATCACTGAGCCATTTGTTCGATGTTCCTGGTGTTTTTCTTAGATAAAATTAATATTCACTGCGTTATGCATATATGTAATATGTATGTATGTCCCCGCAAAGCCAAGAATGAGTAAAAAGCTCATTACAAGTCACAAATGCTGAATTTTTATTGCATGCCTCAATCTTTTCAATGAAACACCGCGACAACAGAAAACACATTCGTTCAAAGAAGAGCGAACTTTTTCTACACTACTAATACCATCCTAATTCCTATACGCAATTTTGTTTTACGCGAGAATGAAATATAAAAACGTTTTCTCTTCAGAAAGACCTTGAGACCTTTAGCATAACGAAAACCAAAATGCTCAAAATATATCGCGGGCATATAAAATTGAACGTTGTTGTTGTTGTTGTTTTGAATTAGAAATTTTTTATGGCATTTGAATGCGTTTTTATTTGACGATTTTCCGTAGAGAGAAGGAAGGGTTTATATTTCAAATAGGTACCTATGTATGAGCAGCAATATACATATAAGCATATCTTGTCTTCTATGGAGAGAACGAATATTGAAATAAAAAAAAAAATGCGAGAAAGTAAGTCGAATGCCTTGAAGGTTTTAATATTGAATGTTATTGTTGTAAATGCGATTTTATTTGACTATTTTTAATCTTTGTTATGAATATTACGTAAGAGTATTATTTTGATGCAATTTCGCCAATATGTACGAGTATAATACAATGTACATATACTTTGTACATATTGTATTATTAAATATTTGATATCAGTTTAATTGAAAATTATTCATCAGTAAGTTTATGTATACAAATGTATTAAAATTAAATTAAACATGGATTTAAGCGACATTTTTCAAATAAGAGGAACGCAAGCATTGCATGCATTGCATTCAAGAAGAATACGCCACTGCTTTTGTGTATTTTTATACCCGTATGATGTTAATCAAGGATATTATAACTTTGGTATGGAGCTTGTAACGCCCCTTAATACTCATCGTAGAAAACAAATTTTAATACCGTTGTCTTTCTCGTGAAATTCTAAGTCGAAATATGCATGTCCGTCCGTCCGTCTGTCCGTGATCAAGATTCTGGCCAAACGGCTGAAGCTAGAAAGCTGAAATATTGACAGTTTATTATGTAGTCATAGAGTAAGAACCCTATTGTTTTTGGAGCAAATCGGACAAAAAATAGGGGAGGCT
>JANSTT010017320.1:5043-17556 GCA_026745375.1 Platyura marginata
TATTTTGCAAGTTCTGGAATATACATACATACCGAATGTTTCATGAAAGCTGGATATTTTCCAAATTAACTATTTATCGATTTAACCATCAATCAACAGTAACTAATACAAATTAAACACAATTAGAACCACGTCATTATAATAACTAATTACAATTTAACCAAATAGTTATATAATGTACAAAATAGCAAGCAAATATTAAGCTTTGTAATGAACTGTTCAAATAATATATAAATTTCACAGTGCACATTGCACACAATATATAAATGTAGTTATGCTATGTACAGTGCAATATTAAATTCACATCATCAAACTTACAACTTAATTAAACAATCAAAATTCACAATAATTCACTCTCAATTTAAAGTCCATTCTAGATGCTGATGGAGCACTTAAACCCCGTAACACAGTTTCTGCTTAAACACCACCGTATATCCACTTAGTACGCAGATAGGAAGCATACACTTATTAGATTGGTCTAAATGCTAAACATCATCATTCTATCTACATATATACTGATACGATTCTGATTGTTGTCTAATATCTTTGTTGTTGATGCCTGACGTTCTCTGCCCCACTCCAACCCACAATCATCACTTTGGAACGTTTTATGCCATCAGTCACCCATCCGCATTATATGCATTGTACTTTATCCACCCAAAAAACCACCCATCCATATAGAAAACGTATGTGTAGTACGGTAAGCAATAAACGTATATGTTCCGCCGTCATACATCTCTCATTGTAGATAGATGGAATAGATCACACATCAAATACGCGACATTGTAACATACATATGTATACGAACATTATGTACATATATGTATATTATACGATATATGTACATAGTGGGCTTTAAATAAACCACATTTTTGGCACACCGAATTGTGTTTGTTCTGACAATAATGTTGTTAAGGAATGAGTATATTCGAACTTCCATTAGGTAGCATTTTTTAAGCGGTTTAAGGATCTTATTTTAAGCTTATTTTTGAAATTCTATTTGGATACAAATAATTTTTTCTTGGTTTTAATAATTTAATTTAAACAGATTTTTGGGTTATTAAAAATGTGAAATTTAAGTTTTGTATAGGCTAGGCTAGGCTAGTAAGTTATATAAAATTTTTATAAATAAAAATTTTTCTTGCATGCTTAAAATTGGACTATATTCAAAACAATGTAAACATCTCTTATAAGCTCTTTAAAATATAGACTGCCAAGTAATGATCAACAATTAACTACGATTTCTGGGTATAAATTCATGGTGCTAAACTTAATTGATGTTACCGTTGGTTAAGATTATTGCACCTTTAAAACATACTTAAAAAATAACTTTCTTCATAAATATTTATTTTTTTTCACTATCAAAATAACAGACTGTTCCCAGCAATAATGTTCCCTGTCCTCAGTATGGTTCTAGGACAAAATCCCCCTTGATAATTTTTTTTTGTCCGGTGGCGATTTTGTCCATCTTATAAATAATTTTCAGGGGGGATTTTGTCCGTTTACCCCTTAGAATATGGTTTGGGAAAACATTTTCGAAAACTGCAAACATTTCCAAATTCCCCAGCAATTACGTACTTTTAATATTGACAGTTGTTGATATTTTATTTTGAATTGACGATCTGCCGACTGATCCCAATAATAAAAAAAGATAAAAATTTGTTAGAAAATCGAAAAGAATTTTCAAGAAATCAAATTTCATTTAAAGATCCAATCAACCGGCTCTTATGGAATTTATGAAAATTTTAAAGAAGTTTTAGATTAAAACTACTGGTGTTAACGCATCATTAAATTGAAACTTTTTAAAGTATGTGTTTTGCATAAATTTTTTTTTTTATTTAATTATTGTATCCCTCAGTACCCACAGTCAAAAATAATCCAAATCAATTAAGGTGCGCCCGCATTTTACCATAACATTTACACCGGAAGTTTTGGAATTTCATTAAATATTTTTATAGAAAAAAAAACAAATATATTTTGCAGTATAGATGAGTAACCACATTATTTACTGTTTAATTGACTGTTTATTAAGTTATTTATTGTCTATAAAATAAAGCATTCAGCAGTAATTCGATTAAACCCTTCTATATATGTATGTATGTATAGATGTAATAGCACTTGATGGTTTTTATTTTAATGTAATTTTAAAATTTCTAAAATGAATTTTCAATATAGGAGGTACAATTATAGAAGGTTAATTATTGTACAAAATATATATCAAAAGTAATTTCATGCACTTTGAGTCGAAAATCATATATTTATATATGTATGTAAGTATATATGTTTGTATATGATAGAGTATTTTAGTTATTACCATATAGGTACATATGTATGTATGTATGTATAACTAAATACTGTAAAATCATCGAAGCATTAGCGGAAGTAATCTGTCACGAAATGGTTTTGTTTCCGGTCGCGACATCAACATATTGACCCATTCGTAAGTTCATACATACATACATACATACATACACATATATATATAATATGTATATAAAATCTGAATATCTACATTTGTAGAAATTTGTAATTTTTGTTGACTGTGTGATGTAAAAGTACTTAATCTCTTAACCTACACATACATACATACATATATGTAGATATAGAATTAGAAGCAATTAAATTTATTGCATTTTAATTATATCATTCTTCCTTCTTCCTATGGGTGCTTTCATTAATGAGTTACATTATATACCGGTATGATTATAAATAAAGTTGAAGAAGAGTGGAAATGTTTTTGATGCAAATTAATCAAATTTCCGGTTGCACTTTACATGAATGCCTCTTTCCTTATAATAAACCAACCGATACCTCTACTACTTATTTGTGTATAGTTAGTTATACCTACATCACAAGAATAATACAATTTTAGGATCAAAGACTTATTAATATAACCTTGTTATAGATTTTTGCAGGAGCTTGGCAAAATGAAGGGTGAAACTTATGTATAATACATAAATTGATGTTTGTTTGAAATGCTGGAAGAGAAACAGTTTAGTGCTAACCTAATTATAGATATATTTAGACGGTTAAGAGTTCAATATGTATAATGAAATAATTAAAATTGAATTGATTAATTATAACTTCTATATGATGATGATGATAAGATGAATTACGTATTATTCCAAGTTTTAAATAGAAATTTTACAAAAAAAGTTTCACTGAAAATAAATAATTGATTTAGATCCCTTTTATGCAAATATCACATTTCGTCAGATTTGAAAATTTATTTTCAACTCAAGTTTTTTCCTGTACTTTTTCCATTTACGGAATTTCTAAAGATGATTCCGGAAGCAATTCACTCTTGTTTTAATTTTTCCATAGCTGTTCTAAATACATATATGGGGCAATGACATAGCTAGTGTATCTAGATTCTAGGCCATAAAACATTTAAAAAATCCATACTGCCAATTAGTTCAAAATTAAATTTCGATTTATACGGAACTGACGTGGAAATTATCTACCGTGCAAATCGAGGGCTGAGTACTGAGTACTTTGAAATTTATGATTTTACGAATGTTAAGCTGTCCGTGAACTTTTTTTCCTGTATATAATTACGATTCCAGGGCTAGTTCAGACAAAAATTAATTCTTAAAAGATGTATACAGTGAAATGATGAAAAGCACTAAAATCCATCAAATTGTATTATTGTATTTTTTCCAGCACGTATGTCCTACAATTTTTAATTCAATTCAAAACATATTTTATTAATACCAAAAAAATAACAAAAACAAAAATTATAACGAAAACAGAAACTAAAAATTGATATTAATGTCACACGGTACGACATTAATACGATATGTTGTCTGTCGGAGCCTACATTTCATTCATCGCACCTAAAAATTAAACTCATTTACCAAACTTTGACTTGTTCTAATTATTGTACTACACACAAATTCATCACACAAGCTATTCCAATGTGGTGTCCTATATCAAATACCCTAATAACCCAGAGACAAAATTTGAATAAAAAAAAAATTTACGCAGAAGATAAAGTTGCTCTTGAACATCAATAACATTTCGATAGATGAGCATACGAAGTCCGTATTTTAGATTTGTATAGCCGGTTGATTAGTCCAGCCTCATTTAGTTTATGATTCCAAAACCATTAAATCTTCAAAGTAACGCTCTATAATTTTATGTAAAATCCGAATCAACTGATCTCAGTTTTAGCAGGATACTAGAATAAAACTCTAGTGAGGGGGCGTGAATCAAAAAGGGGGCGCAAGAATTTCTTTGGGGGCGCGGTATTAAATAAATTTTATAAAAGTATGTGCAAAAATAAAAATAATATAAAAAACTGTCATCACTTTTTATTATTCATTCTTCTCCAAATTACTTTTCATTGTCCGCTGTATAAGAATATCTCTCATTATCGAGTGACAGATATCTAGCGGTTAATTTAAAAAGTAAAGTGTTTGTGAATTTTGTATGTCTTTCAGTGTGGAATATCCTATACGCTATCAAGTATGGCTCAATTTGTATTATTACCATTTGCTAGATTTTCCTCATTAACTTAATTAAAATCAAAATACAGAACGAAAATACTGTTGAACAGAATTTGAGAATAGCCCTATAACGACGATTGAGCCACAATTCGAGAAATCTATAATCTCTTTTCCTATTTATTTAATACTTTTGTAGGGGAGACCGGGGCTAGTACTAACAAATATGACATATATGATAAATGTGATATACCTATCGTTATATTTTTAAAATGAGTTAATTTTTTGACATAAGTATGTTTTATTACATACTGTAACATTCCAGTTATGATAACAATTACAAACATCCTTTTTTAGACAACTACCTTTTTTAAAAAAAACGTTATTTGTTAATATTTACCCCGTCGTAGAGGCTAGTTTTGCAGTCCCGCGATCAGTACTAACATAAGGGTTAAGATTATTGTCTTCAAAATAATTCAGAGAACACAATGTCTTTTTTTTTCCTAATGGTTTATTGACTTCTGTTCGATCAACTAAATAATGAATTCACATATTTTTAACCCAAAAAATAAAAGAATTATTTCTTTGTTTATACAAAGTGAACAGGTTAATTAACAGGTTAATTCTTCCCCCATAGATTTATTAATTTTAGCTCCAAGACGACTTTTTGAAGGTTATGAATCAAGAATATTATTAAAAATTATATCAAGCTATTGGCGCAGTATTATTACTACTAAAATGAACTTAAATTAGATATCACTGTTTACAACGCCTACTAGCACCACACCAGCAACAGCTGACGACTCATACACGATCGACATCATCGACAAGAGAAAATTCCTGAATTTTCGACCGTCCAACCCTTATTAGCTTGGCGAAAATCGGTATATTAATTTTTACCTCTGTTACTTTCAGCCCCGGTCTCCCCTATTCATAGAGTAAATCATTAAGTCAATTTAAGTAGATTCAGGTATATTATTTTGCATGCATTAACACATTTTTTTAGAGGGCGCAAGATTGACATTTTTTTTTTAGGGGGGCGCTTATAAAAACGTTTAAGAACCCCTGCTCTAGACCTCCAGTAAAAGCGAACTAAGCAGTTTTGTTTTAAATATAATTGCACTTATTGGAAAAGGATGTCAAATCTAAAATCGTGTAGAAATCTGTTGATGGCAAATCACACATGCCATCAACAGATTTCTAAACGATTTTAGATTTGGCATCCTTTTCCAATCAATCTACCAACTTATCTTATAATATTAAAAAAAAATAACCTACCAATATTTGGAATATATTTTTAGAAAAGTCAATTAAATCCTTTTGTTTGAATAAACAATATAGGCAATCAGTTTCTCTAAAGTTCACCATCGACCATCCAAACTAAAATTAAATCTGTATTTATTGTCCAATTCCTTTTATTAAATTTTTTTTTTTTCTCTCCACAAATCGTTTCCAAAACAATTTTCAAATTTTAATTAATACCTTCCCGTTCATGAACATATACTATTGGTAGAATGATTGGTTTGAAATCGAGATGAATCCAATGAGGTGAATCCCTCTATTGTGCCATTCGGGTAAACGTCGATAAGTAATATAATAAAACAACTACTAAACCTATGTGTAAAAATAAATTGAAATTTCAATTCCAACTTTCAATGTGTTGTATACAAAACTCATATGCATATATATAATATGGCTGACATATATGTATGCAGTATGTATGTATGTATGTATAGTTGTATGTTGATAGGTGACAACACGCTCCCCATTAGAAAATATGTGAAAATTGTTATTTTTAAATGAATTTTGAATAGCTTTTAAACGATTTTCGTCTATAGCAAACAACAATGAATATTGTTCATTTCAATAAAATATAAAATTTGATTTATTTTTCGCGTTTTCATCAAAAATTGCAATTTTTATTGTTCACAAATTTTTTATTTTTTTTTTATTTTATTTTTTGAATTGTTCTTTTTATATTTTTTTGTATAATAATATTGCACCTTTTGATACATACATATATATATGTACATATGTATATATATCTACTGTACATAGTTGTATATGCAACAGAATTAAATGTTAGTGTCAACATATCATATTGTTTGGTGATTGTTCTACCCTATAAACATGAAACAGGAGGACCCATTTTATAGGCTCCCATTTCATAAATGAACTCATTTTGTTGCATCGAACATCGCAATAATATCCATCCATATATGTAAAATGTTACATGTATTTGTTAGCTATATACATACATATATGTAGATATATGTAGCTTTTCCCTTGTACATACACAAAATGATGATGATGTAATAACAGCTTTGTTCTGCGGGGCAAACAAAACTTTACCTACCATCATAGAGACATTTTATTATACATAACTTATGCATAGTGCGAGAGTCGAGTATAGAATGCATTTAAAACATCCTTTGTAAGTTGAATTTATGTGATTGAAAAGTTGATATGTTACGAGTCTGTGGTGTGTTGGTACACCTTTGCAGCAACACTATTTTTGATGTTATATTAAAATCTATTGATAATATGACAGATGCAACCTAAATACTTCTTATGATTTTTTAAACAATAGGATTGTATGTCGGTTTGTAGGTAAAGCTTTATTCTTTGGTGTGGAACATATAAACTTTTATCTGAAAGCTTTCATTTGCGAAATAAGTATATTCGTGCAGTAATCAACAATATATTTAATGAATGCATTTAATATTATACATATTGTTGTTCTCTTTTAAATTAAAATGTGTACAGAGATGTTATAAGTTTTAAATGCAAAAATAGCTAACTAATTAGAGAAATACACGAAAATAACATAAAATAGACGTAGCGTTTTAAAAATTGAAAGATGAAAGTAAAAAAGTTGGATTGATAATAACCAAATTAAAGAATTATCCAAAATCTGACAATTATGAATTATAACTTTGATGTAAAATCAGATATCATGTGATAGCAGTAACAACACTATAAGGATAAGCGTACAAGATCAAATACAAAACGCGCACAAGTGTTACTGGGCAACCATAAAAATACTGGGATCAAGGCTTCTTGTCCAATGGTACAAAACTTCACATTCACAACACAATATCAAGACCAGTGGCAGTGTATAGAGTTGGAAGATAGACGATGATAGAATTGGACGAAAACAAATTAAAAATCTTTGAAAGAAAAGTATTACGAAGGATTTATGGACCGCAGATCGTAGATGGCATAATTATACCACAAACCAACTATTAGCTGAATCAGTTAATTCGAGAAGAAAACATCGTTTGCCATGTGAAAGCTCAGAGATTGAGATGCATACTATTAGAATTAGTGGCGGATCTTTAGCTACATTCAAGGGGATTACGCCACTGATTAGAATGGAAACAAATTACGACCAACCAAACCAATCGATACACGAGCAAAGAATAGATAGTTTGACAGAGTGAAAGTAGACTTTTAAAAAATGGCGGTAAGAGGGTGGAAGGAGAAGGCGCTAAACAGAAGAGGCAGGAGAAATATAGTGGAGGAGGCCAAGATCCACATTGGGTTGCAGCGCCAAGGAAGTAAGTAAGAAATTACATATTTTTTAATCTAATTTTTAATTTATGATTTCAACAAATATTGAATAAATTTAAAAACAAATGATTAAAATACCTAAAAATTATTTAAAATTGATTGTGGCGCCATATCAGTAGGCTTTAAAACTATTTGGTCGATGAAAAAAACTTAAATTTTCTTATTTGCCACCATCCTAAATTTCGAGATAAAAAACCTGTTTGCAATAGACTGCAAGAGTCATCGGATCGATTTGGGAGGATTCGATGGATCGATCAAGCAGAACGAAGGAGACTTCTCGTTTGACCATCGGCTGCGTTAAAAAGACAATAAACAAAGAAGACGAGTGATAAGTAAAGTGTAGTGTGTAATATTTGGTGTGCACAAAATAAACATAAAATTAAAATAAATCTACACAAGGATTAGCCATCAAGAAGGGAACAAAACTGCAATTATCCGATTCTTTTTAATCCTCTTTTTTTGTAAAGATCATCTACGTAGTTGCCAAGAGGCAGGTCCCCCATTACAGTAACATCCGTCTAGAATTCCGTTTAAATAAAGACTAAAATTTCACAAGACAGTTGTGTTTTTAACTATTGAAGATAAAGAAGTAATTGTTATCAATTCCTCAAATACAGCAAAGTCAAATCCATAAAATTACACCAGTCATATTCTATTTTTACTGTACTATTTTTAATTATGTATCATTACTTAAATATTCTTTTACCAGTAGGTAAAATCTTATCAAAAACATTTTCTGATGTCGTTGTCATTTTGTCATTGTTGTTGTAGTTCATGCAATTTTAATTCAAGACGAACAATCGCCTGTTATCGTTCAATCTAATCCTAGGTAAATCCCAGATTTCGAATGTTTAATATTTCGGTATATAATTTTTGCGGCAATAAGGTTTTATCAGAAAAACAAAAGAAATTAGTAAAGTTTGCCGACTTTTTTTAATCATTGCGAATTTGTTACTAAATTAGTTAGTAAATATCCGTCGAACGATATTGATCTTTTTGTAATTTCAAAGGTTAAATTTGTGCGAAACTATAAATAAACGTTTTGGCGACGGATTGATATCTATTAGGTACAAATAGTGACTAAGGCTATCGATTAATCTATAGCAAAAATAGTGTATTTAGTAAAGAAATATACCTTCGGTGGGTCGAATTAAGTCGAATGGTTTTAGGTTCAATATTTTAAAAGTATAAACGTGATATTGTTGTGTATAAAACGAATTTTTTTTTTATATATTCATGAGGGAAGAGAGGGTTGTGCACCTGTAATTGATTTGTAGATTTTTTTTTTATAAAAGTCAAAAATAATTTAATTTTTTTCATTCTAAATTTAAATTTAAATATAAAAATACAGAAAATAGGTAAATTTTATAGAATAAAACCAATTTTTCAAGGGATTATGTTGTAAATAAAATAGGGAAACACTTGTTGTACCTACTCTTGAATGGAATAATTTAATATGTATTTAATGACCCAGAACTGTTTAATTAGAACGGTCCCAATAGTTCACCGTGGCTTAAATTGTGTTTTATGCAAAATTTAATATTGGAGGTGGAAGGAGGTGTTTTGTTAGATGATTTGCTTAGTGTAATGGATGATTTCGCCGTTTTGGAGATTATATTTGATCTATATTAATATTTCGATTGTTTGAAAGACTAGTTATGAATAAATAGACAGATTGGAAAATAAATAAAAATTACCGTATTGTCATAAATAAACAAATAATCCCAAATTACTGTATAATCCCATATTACTTAATGTTGCCGTCGCGAATGGGGTTCGTTTAAAATAATTTGCCATTTGTATTAGATAAAATTTACTATAAAAATTTTAAACTAAATTATTTTCTTTAAATTTATTTTCAGAGATCTTTATGAAAATGTATAATTTTTCTAAGGATGAGGAAAATGATTCGGGAATTACCTTTAATGCTAATAACGGCATACATAGAAATGGAAGCGTAATAAATAAGCAAATAGATCAACAAATACAGGTACCTAATATAATGATAAGAAATATTTAAAAAAAAACTGCTAAGTAAAGCTACGCGGCTTCCATACTAAACTACTTCTTTCTACCATTCCGTTACTCTTCCCTCACCATTCAGCATTCCCTCACCAAATTTCATGTAAGAATTATGAGAAAATGGTAAGTTTATAGTAATGGTAGGTCCTATAAGGGTTAACACAGGGGATCAAAAATGGTTACTTCCTTCTGTGCATTATTTCTTCTCAATTTTATATAAGAATTGTGAGAAAATTGCCATTATATTCTAATTTAGTATGGGGGGTCCTATAAGGGTTAACAAATTGCTGTAATCTGTTGCATTGGTTACATAAAAGAATGGGGGATTTTTTCTTATTTACAACCCCCCCCCACCACCGTCCTAGACATATTTATATTTTAACCAATCAAAAAAGAATTCAAGCTTTTAGCTTAACACGTTCTTGAGTTATCGTATTAACGAGCGATTGATTCGACTGACTAACATATTTATTGCATTTGGAAAAATTTTGGAAACAAAGCTTCCATTTTATATTTTATATAAATAGTATGGAAGCAAAATAGTCTCCGAAGTAACGTAGCCAATCACTAACACTACGTTAAATTTTTTGGTCATTCACAAAAAATTAATTCCAAGAATTACCACAAATCTACCGCTTTATCAATGACTATATGCTTTTGCTAGTCATAGCTCATAGAAACATTAGATATTGCACATTAATCGATTGATTTTAAAAATCCCAAACTGTCGGTAATGTCGGGCTAGAATTGATAAATTATTATATCAGCCTCTTATCTGTGCCTATAATTTATCTAGATTTGATTTGAAGTGTTTTTTAAACGATTGATTTATGATCAATAATTATTAATTTAATTATGACAGTGAAAGGAGGAGATAGTATTTGAAGTGACTATTATTAACTAGTTATGTACTTGTACATAGATTAATTTTGAAGTACTTTATAGAGAGACAGTATGATTGAATAACACTATATAGAAATAGATATGGATAGTTGATTATGTTAAAAATTATTAAGATTTTCAAATACCTAAATCGAAAATAATGACCATAACATAACCACCTTCTCAACAGTGTACTAAAACTCAGTATACCTTACACTTAAAAAAAAGATATTCCGAAACAAAACAAAAAAAGACAAAAAACAATCGTCTTAACGAGATTATCTTCTAATCTTCTTATAAGACTGACGTTAATTTTAAGTATTTTCTGACAAAAAACTCAATTTTAATTGTTTTAGAGACAATATACCCTACTAATCCACTGTATATTCTTATCTATACACAATTTCTTGTTTGTTAATCTACTGAAAATCAAAATGTCGATAAAATGTATTTGGGCAATCACATGTACTGTACATAGGTAGTATTCGTTACAAACAAGTGACATAAATTTGATTAATTTCTTTGTGTGTTAACATAAATGAGGAGTGGTTGTATTTGAATTGTCATTCTAATTAAAGACGGAAACGGGAAATAAATAAAATATATACGTGGTAATAAAAAATGGATGCAAATAAAATTGTGTACTCGTATACTATTTTGAAGCTTTATTACTAACTAATCATGTGAGTCACCTCAACCGGACCAAATTTGTTAGTATTTCCTTGCTGAGATATTAATGAAAAAACGACTCACCACAGCCATTTTTTTGATAAGGAAGAGGAAAGGCACTAAATGAAGCCACCAGGGTTACTTAATTATCAACGATCTCAACTTTATAGAAAGGTGAAGGATACTAAATTTTGTAAAGTAGCTCTAGATGGCACTGGATGGGTACATAATCTTATAATCGGATCGAAACATTTGGCCCGGAAGTTTTGATTTACGCATTGGCCGCATTTTGGTTTGTTGAAAAAGAAGAGAGAGAGAGATAGAGAGAGAGAGATAGATAGAGAGAGAGAATGAGAGATAGAATATCGGTTATTTTCGTATCAACGCTAGTTAGGTTATTTACCCTAATATATCATTATTCAAATGGAAATAATAGAGGAGACTGGGTAAAATGTACAAAAATGTTATTAAATATGACAAAAATAAAACTTTTTTTTTTGTCTAACAAGATTTTCAAAATTTTCCTAAAATTAGAAATAGTCGGGTGCCTATCTATTATGAAGAAACAAAGAAGATAGGTATTCAGCATTAAACATTGGAAATCGAAATAATTTGACCGTTTTCGTCTTTTTAGTGTTAGTTTATGTTATCGGATAATTGCTTTAAGTCAGACAATTCTTTACCGACCAAATGGCTCAGTGGATTGAGTGGTGGCCTTTGGAGCGGGAGGTCCCGGGTTCAAATCCGACTAGGGTAAAACATGAAAATGTTTTTCTCTGGCTTGTTAATTTGAATCTGAGGCCGGATGGTTGGATTTCACTTAAAAAAAATCTAATAACGGCATAATCTCATAAAAATAGCATTGCTTAAATGGCGGTGAAATAGCGAGCAATTTGAAAGGTTTCCGTAAAAAGAACATCTC
>JANSTT010017321.1:0-17553 GCA_026745375.1 Platyura marginata
TATTTCAGCAATATTTTTTCAGTATAATTCAATTAAAAATTGGAAAAATAAAAATTTGATTTAAATCAATGATTTTTTTTAAAAAAATCATTTGATTTAAATCAATCCAACCCTGCTGCAAATTAAATTAAACGGTAAGCAGAAATTCTTTATTAATCTTCGTTACTTATAATTAGTAAACGTGAGCGTTTCCTTGAAGTCATTTTAAATTCCGAGCCTGATCCATCCAGATCCGGAAAGCACTTCTGGCTAGTTTAGGTTTTATAAAATCAGTTATTTAGTGATTGTTTAGTTATCTCTAGCCGCTTCTTGATATGCAGCTGCGCAATGTTGAAGATTTCTTTGAAAAATGTTCGCTCTCTCCGTTAAGGGATCGTTGCTGAACAAAGTAACATTCCAATTCCAAAAAATTCTACTATAATGCCCATTTTATGTTTTTTTTTCAAGCGTATGTATAGTACTAGAATTTGTAACAAAAAAAAACGCATTGTAGGAAAATTTAAACCGCGTTATAGAAAAAAATCCGCATTATCTGAACCGCGTTGCAGCGAAAATGTGTTGTAGAAGTACCGCGTTGTAGGAGGCCTACCTGTACGTACATACACACATGGTAGTCAATGGAAAAGCAAGAAATTAACAATTTAAAAAAACCGGTCAGGAATTGCAGAGACAAGATGAAAAGAAACCAAACAATTGACACAGACACTGAACGAAAAGTTGCCAATGACGCGTTTGATTGAGCTTCAACAGTAAACTTCAATGGCTCAACGCAAAACTCCTAGATAGCTCATCCTTGCGATAAACATCGCGAGAAGTACCATATTGTCGAAAAGAAAAGATCACATGCAAAGACCACACAAGCTCCACTCGGTGCATTCTGCTACTCATTAAAATACTACCTAATTACTGACCTGAACAAGTCGTAATTCGTGCGGTAATACATCATGATTCCTAAACGACCGAGTAGGAACATTGAAATTGATATTATAAATATTTCAAGGGATGAGGAGCATCAATACGATTAGTTGGACGTCTGACAGCAATGGCCTCCAGAAGAAGAAAACGTAAGGTATTGTATATTTTGGGAGGGCGGAGCACCAAAGCCACACGACACTGTGACCTGTATTATTCCTTCATACAGTTTAGCCCAGTAACGGTTTGGCCTTCTTGCAGGTCAGTGTTGCCCTAGGCGCTGCTTTTCCTATCTCCATTGAGGAGACATTGCAGGCGCGTTTCTTCGTTTTCCATGCATAGTCTGCAGACAGACAAAGACTATAAAATGGAAAGTCTAATTGAAGGGCTCATTATAATAATTACTAATGATAATTATATTTATTTATCATGTATCATGTATTTAGCATGATCTTGAGTTCTTGACAATAAAAGACAATTATTCGATAATTAATTTTCTCACTTATTATAACAAGTTCAAGGTCCTTGATTGAGGCATCATTAAATAAATGTCTATATAAAACTAATAAATAGAATCACAGGCCATGATATGCAAATATACGTAGATATGTCAGGAAATTTATTTAATCTTTTTTTCCGATTATTTCTAAATAAAAAATTACCGAATTTGATTGTTGCGCCCCTGGCAAGATGGTGACCAAACAAGATGCATATTCTTTTATGACTTTCTTTTTAGTCGTCACATTCTGGCATTTCCATGGGAATTATTAATTGAGAAATTATTGCAAATTAATAAGGGACGTATTGGATAATGGCCGGAAAAAGAAACGTGTCTAAGTATCATGGTCTAAGTATATCGCACCTAGGCTTGCCACCTTTTGAAAATACTAATGGAGGACAAAATACAATTATCGAACATAAGTTTATCGCAAAGCATTTTATCGCAAGAATTTTTATCGCTGAAAATAGAAGTTATCTGTCGCAGCCCCTAAATTGCCATTCAAACAGGGTGTAGCACCATTTTATCATCAGTTTGTCGTTGTGACTGTCGACCAGTAATGAGTTCTCAAAGTCTTCAGAGTACATAACCTCATCAAAGGGTAAACGACAGAAATATATAAAATTCAGAGTCAAAATGTCGTTATTTCGGGCATCATTTTTCAAATGATGATATTTCAGAATATTATTGATGGAAATCGATGAGTTCTACAATTCCAGTAGGGATTGAGAAAACTTTCACAAAATTCGGCCTGATTCGCTCCAAATTAAGAAATCAACTTGGTGTGAAGAAGGCGTCGAAAATTGTTTTCATCATTCAGCAAACGAATGACAAATAAGACACATGTTTCTGTATATTTAATATGGGCCTACATTATGAATTTTCTTCAAAAAATAGAAAAACTTTGTTTAACGTAAAAAATAATTTCTTCGTACATTTATATAAAATCGGATTTTTTCCCAACCCTGTTCATTTCAGCGGTGGTTTATGTCGAGTTTATGAGCTCAATAACTGGAAGTTATTATGGTTTTTTTTAGAAGAAGACTACATACTAAACTAATCCCAAATAAATTAATTGAAATTAAATAATTGGAAAATGGAAAAATGATCATATTTCCTGCAAAGCAGCTATTTTTCTGCCAATATTCGAAAATGAGGACAAACTTCTATAAAACACCGCAACCATCTCACTTGTACAGAGAGGTCTTTTCTTCCAACAATTCCAAAATTGAAAAAAAAAAAAACATTTTGATTGGCTGATCATAACTGGGACATTTACTAAAAAAAAATCTTTATTATTTCCTTTTAATCATAATATTCAACTCGGCCGGTGTTTTAAAATAATGCGCAAACAACAATACCGATTTATGTTTCATTTTGAACATAGACTCGTGCCATGGTAATTTATTGTTTGGAGCTTCGAACAGTTCACCTTTTAGAAAATGAAATTGTTTGGTCAGTGACGGTAGATATCCTTCAAATATAGCAATGTATCTGTAAAAAAAAATGGTTCAAATTAATAATGTCCAAATGGATTATTTACTATATTTGTAAGTAGAGCTACCGATTTTTGCATTTATAAATTCTCAACGGATATTTACTGGACATATACAATATCATGAAATTTATCAATAAAAATCCAATTCCAAAACCAATAATATCGGAACCGTAGTATGGTATTTTGTCCAAATACAATTGTGCCTCAAAATCGATCATTTCTATGTTGAATAAATATTTTAGTGCCATTAAACTTCCAACACCGGCTAAACTAAAAACGGCCGTGTGTTGGGTAATCGTCATATAAAGAGGCATTGGAGCTACATAGATTAGTTGATAGTTTTCCGAAATTTTGTCACGGTTACGATATAATAGTTCTTTGGCTCCTAATTTGGTGTTCATCGGTCTACTGTTCCATCGAATTGGTGATTGATGAAATTGTTTACTGATGAAAAAAAAAAATTGAAATTTTGTTATTATATTAGGTTATGATTGCGTTACATTGTTGGAATTGTTTTACCTTATTTGACAGGGTGTATTTCTAAATGTTTTTATTAGTGTGGGCACCGAAATTTTGTTCGATATTTGTGTGCAATATTTTAAAAAATACATTTTTTTTGTAGTTTGAAAATTAACAACAAAAACAAACAATGCGACGTTCAATGAATGTCGAACTTTTTCCTACGTTCACTTAATAACTTTTATATGACAATGTCATAATGACCACTCTATTATTTAGATATCGGACAAATCAGTTTGAATGTTGTTTTTGAAAAATGGGACATCGACAATTTTTTATCATAATGTAAGCGTTCGAATTAAACATCACTAATGACTTTTACTCAACTCAATATATTATCGGTACAAATTAACATTAATAATACTTTTCATTACACTTTATTTTATATTAAACAGACGCCACCTTTTCCCGGCAGTTCTATCAATCGCCATTCTAATTCTTCTCTTTTTTCATTATACAATTCATTTCGGAGACGATGAACATTTTAGATTAAAAAAATAAGAGCCGCAGACCATCATCGAGCCGTCAAACTGTCAAATTCTACGTTATAATTCACGATACAAAAGACTCACTCTTACAATAACATTAATTGTATGGTTTTATCGCCACTTGTACAATTGAATATGCGATTTATATATGTACTTATTTTAAAGTTACAGAAAATTATACCGTGAATTTTAGAATATAACTATTATATGAATTAATCATAGACCTATTTACTAGTATTATAGATCTATAGAAATAGTCAATATGGCAGCACTACTTACAGATCCCTTCCAGCTCAAAATTTTTTTACGCAGTTCTTGAAAGTTGAAATTGTAGCAGCGCGGGAAAATTACTTTTTAATCATAGAAATTCTTCTGAGATTCGCAAATAGGTATTAATAAATAATAGCAGATAAGTAATTTACCGTTGACTAGACACAACAATAGAATAATGAATCTTTTAAATGAGTGGAAACATTTTAGTAATTCAGTACGAACGATGTCACGATCAAGAGAAAGCAAACAGAAACTATCATTAACAACAAAAGGATGCAGTGCTTTAGCTCTTTAGCACTATAGAAAAAGAAGTTATTCGAAAATTTTACATTCTATCGATATTACTGAAATTCCAGAAGATCCAGAAGATCCAGAATTGAATAAAGTAATATCAACAAAGTTAATTTTCAAATTACGATAACATGGCGGTAAGTTTTTTTGCAGAATCTCTAATCTAGGCCTGTTTTTATTAATTTTTAGATTTTGGCAACGCACATGAAGCATCCGTGCGGTTTAAACAACCTTTAATGGATGATTACAAATACAATAAAGATGATTTACATATGGATGGTTACAAATTATAGTGAGCATACCTTTGTCATTCGTTTAGTTCTCTAAATATGTATCTTTATGGAAATGCCTTCAGGAATTGAAATAATCTACTTTATGTACATCTAAATCGCTTTTTTACGCAAATTTTATGACGTACATATTTGACAATTTCCCCCTAGATTTCAATGCCCTAAAAGTGTCCGTATATCCCATTGATACTTTTAAGCCTTTTCACTGGACATAATTAACATCGAACTTCTATCGTAACCTCAAACACCTAGTTATTGAACACATTTTGATTCTATCTGTTTCTAATCTTCTTACTTTGGCAAACAAGCCAGAACATAAATTTATAGTAGGATCCATCCCCTCTTATAACCTCTCTCTAGCTGTCTAAAACCATCAAGATCACGGAATAATGCAAAACTCCTTAAAAAGAGTAGAAATAGAAATCATCATCATCATCAGGCCGTTGTTCGTTCTACAAGGGAGCATAGGCCATCCACAAATTGCCAAAGCCTTCACTTCCGTCCATTTTTTCCTAATTCATTAGCTTCCATGATTACGGTGCAACGCCACGTTTGGGTCGTCCTCTTTTGCGAGCACCTTGGGGATTCCACACTAGTGCTTCGTGTGCAATGTCATCCCTAGGTTTTCGAAGTATATGTCCGATCCAGTTCTATTTTCTTCGACGAATCTGAGCATCATTCTTCTCCATAGTTCTTCTATTCTAACCCTGTTTGACAACCTCACACCTACTATACGCCGTTAAGCACCTGTTCACAAAGACCTGGAGTATAGCCATATAGTAAACAGACAGACCGCTAGTTCAGAAAATCCTCAATTTTAGGTTTCTGGAGATTTGTGGAGCATTCCAGACATTTTTTAGCATTCCATATGCCGTTCTAGTTTTATGGATTCTGCTCGACACATCAGATTCTGCTTCTTCCTCTCTTACACTTCCAAGCTAACAAAATCCATCCAGTTCTTCTATATTTTGGCCATCTACCGAGAAATTGCAGAAATAGAAATAGTGGCTGGTTAATTAATTTTTATTGTATTTTTTGCAGCAACAACAAGAACCAGACCAAAGTTTGGAAACAAAAAAAAAACCCCCCTAACAACAGACACTACGGATTTGCAATAACAAACAAAAATCACCATGTGCCAATGTAAGTACCAATTTGATTATTTTCTTCTTCTTTTTGTAAGAAAATACGAAAATTCACAAAATAACTTTTGAATAGATTTTATATACCATCCTATATTGGGTAAACAAATCCCGAAACTATTCCTTGCGCTAAATCTTGAAATATTTCTTAAAGGCAGCCCCGTATACGTACATGTCTCCTATGTATACATTCACAAAGGTGATTTACTTACCATCCATAACCGAGAAACTTTGTTAATTTTCCTTTGGGCTATGATGTTAATTCTCAACCAATTTTTTCTTTTTTTTTTTTAATTTTTCTTTTCATTTTATTAAATTAAGGGAAGGAAAGGTATGAACCGTAAACTTTCCAACATTATAATAGTACTATGCTACTTACTATGTATGTAGAAATAATATCGCATATCTAGCCCGGAGATTATCCCAACATTTTATAGAACAACATACATACATACATATATTGAATAGGTATGGCCTCTGTATTCTTATAGACGGGACAGAGTGTATAATTATTTTAAAGGTTGGGCTTTATTCAAATGAACCTTACATATGTACATATAGAAAGGTATCTGCTGCTACATGGTGTATCATTAAAGGGGTCTTCCTTTATTATGTTGATGGTTGGATTGTATTCAATACACACACAAACTCTTAGTGTAGCATGTCATTTGAAATTGTTTTTATAATGGAATTTTGAACAAAATGTTTTTTTGATTTATTTAACTATTAAATATCAATATCAACTGCTCATTTCGATTTTTGAGAATTTTTTTTGGAAAATCTGTTCAGTTTTGTGACCATTTTTTTTTTTAAAAAAATATTTAAATATGAATTTTTGAAAATTCGCCGTTTGCCTTGAATAGAATAGTGAAAAAAAAATTATAGCTATTGATTTTTGAAAACAACTTTTTTAAAAAATTAATTTAATTTTTGTAAAAAAAATTTTTAAAAAAATAATAATTATAATTTTTGGAGAATTGAATTTTATGTCAGTCACCGGTTCGCCTTAATTAAAAAATCAAAAACTATCACAAAAAATGTTGCCATAATGTTGAATAATTTAATTTTTATCGAGTGTTCATTTTGATTTTTAAAAATGTAGTTCATTTTTGTAAATAATTTTTTTAATTAATTTTATGTCACTTAAAAAGAAAATCAAAAACTATCAAAAATGTTATGTTTTTAGCTACAAATTACAAAAATTTGGTCAAATTGAATAATTTTATTTTTAAATATCAATATTGACGTCATTTTGATTTTTGAGAATTTTTTTGAAAAATTTATTTAATTTTTTGATTTTTATGTCAGTAGCCTTAAAGAGAAAGTTCAAAAACAGTCAAAAATTATTCAATTTTTATTTACACTTTTTAAATTTGGAGACTGGCCAAGGGGGTAAAAATTTGTATTAAACTTGTAGTGCTCAAAATAAAGTTGGGTCAGAGATACTCGTATAGAGAAAATTCAAAAAAAAATGCTGAGGGTCCAAAACCATATATTTTCACTTACCTAATTTCAAAATTCCAAATTAAAATCTTGTTTTGCTTAACGTAAGACGTAAGACTGCTAACGATATTTTTAATTTGATAAAATTTGGATGCCTCAAGATAATTTATTTCTGTTGCTTCAAATTTGATGAGCCTTGAAGTAAAGATATTTTCAAACAAAACATATTGAACTTTGAACATTTATTTCAAATTAATTTCGTTGTCCCAATATTTCATATGAATTAATCAAAATATCCTTTCCTATCGAAATAGCTTAATAGAAAATCAACACCTTTTCGACATTTCGGATATGAAAACATTTTCAATCGGCCCTGACGAGCTTCAGTTGAACTGGAATTAAATATTGCAGGATCACTCTTTTCCAGATCGTCAAAACAACGTACTGCACAAGCTAGCAATCCTACACTCGAGTTGCCTATACCTTTTCGCAAAAATTGTATTTGAATATCGGTAAGAGTCGGTATTGGTTTGGCATAGTTAAGTTTCTCTAATGTTGTTACAAGGACACCGTGATAATGTTGAATTAGTAAATCATAATCACAATCTCGCAAATCTTCATGCGACGATGAAAATAGAGTATTGGAAATATCAAGGACTGCAGGTCCCCAATATCCAACTTGGTAATCACATAAAATAGCATCGATAGGTTTACCATTTTCGTCATACGCAAACATTATGTTATTAGCCCACAAATCTCCATGGCAAAGTGATAGAAAACTGTTGTGGTCCCGCTGTATAGAATCCAAAACTTTTCCGTACATTGTGTCAATGGATTTCGTTAGTTTTGCTGTTATTTGTTCGTATCCAGGTAAAGTGCTGGTAAAATCGGCACATGATTGCAATGAACATTTTATAAGGTCTTCCCAAAATGATGAAAGGGACGTAGCGTGATCTTGAAATTTGTCATAAGAAAAATTCTGAAAATTAATTTTTAAATTTAAAATATTATTTGTGCACTAATTTTTTTTTTTTACCTTTGTTTCCATGATGGCAGTCGCGGCATGCCATTTTGCTAATTTCGTCAGTAAAAGTTTGTAGTGTTCAACATCAAGACCTATTCGTCGATCAGCATTTTTATAGTTTCGTGCACATAGGTCCTCGAAGACTAGATATTGTTCGTCAAGATTAACTTCATAGCATCTTAAAAATTACAAAAATTAATGTAAAAATTGTGTTTTTTGTAATTAATGAAGACATGAAAGATATGAACACATAAAAGATAAGACATGAAATATGAAGATATGAAAGTATGAAGATATGAAGGCATAAAGATATGAAGCTATGAAGATAAGAAGGCATGAAGATATGAAGGCATGAAGGCATGAAGGTATGAACATATAAAAGGATGAAGATATGAAGGCATGAAGACATGAAGACATGAAGCAATGAAGGTATGAACATATGAAAGGATGAAGATATGAAGGCATGAATTTATGAAGATATGAAGGCATGAATTTATGAAGATATGAAGGCATGAAGGTATGAAGGTATGAAGGTATGAAGTCATATGAATATATGAATATATATATATATGAAGATATGAAAACATGATGATATGATTATATGATGACATGAAGAAATCTGGAATTGAACAAATGTAAAAGTTATTTTCAAATTATCAAGAGAATGTCTGTTAAAAGAATTTTAATCTTTTCTGGAAGAGTGAAAGAATGTAACTAGAAATGAAATATTTACCAATTTTTACTTACTTTGCACTTATTTTTATATTGTCTCCAATTTGCGAAAGATGTTTATCAATTTCCGGCAATACATGTTCAAATACATAACACTCTTTTTCAAACAGTTTCAGTTCATCCATTATGTCTCTAGACGTTTTATCACAAAGTCCAGCTTTAATAATAAAACGTATTTCCTTCTCCTTCTCCTCTTTGCCAATTCTATAATTGACAATAATTCGTATCATTTGACTGGCATAATTTTCACCTGGCGGCAATGCTGCCGTTGCAGTATAATCCTGAATTTCGACATGCTGGCCAGAATGTTCTTTTTGCAGGATGCGTTGGAAAAATTCCTTACTTAACCACCGATAGTTATTATGAAGTTCGTTTGCATTCATTGTGTCCGAACAAGTTACATTCAACGTTAAATGAGAACTAAAATATAGTTTTGTCTTTTTATATGAATAGGCATTAGGTAGATACTACTACGAAAACTATAAATTGTTATCTAATTATTGATTTGATCAGCGTGTTCTAGTCATATCTATAATCATAGGTGTCCGTTGACTGAAATTATTTGGGGGGTACACATTTTTTTTTCACGAGCAAAAAAAAATTATTACAAATTTTGAAAAATATATTTTTGTGAACAAAAAATGTCTACATAATGTATAAATAAAGTTTACAGATTTTACATAATGCGAACAAAAAAAATTTTAAATTCCTTCCCATTTTCAACAATTTTTCCGAACAAATAAATTCACTCAATAATTAATTCAGATTTGACATAAATTGTGCAATGCAAAAAACCAATATACCAACTCCTCAAATAACATTAAAACTATTACACCAAAACCTTGATTTGCGTTGTTAATTGGTCCCACAGAAAGGCGACGCAAATCGAAATAATTCAGATAATGCAAAATTCATAATTTTAACAACAAGACTATAAATATTTTTTTTTATAAAAGGAGGGTGCCTAAAGACAACAACACTTAGCCCATCTAATGGCCCATTGTGTCCCTCTGTGGAGAAAACAGCGGGTTTTCATTTAGAGGGGGAGAGGGTGTCAGACAAACATTCATGGATTCAACCAGCCTATTGTTCTTATGAACTCCAGTATGCTGTGGAGGTTCAACTCCCTTAGGTCCTCTAGATATTCAAATCTGAAGGCCCCCAGGTATCTCGCCCTTGTTCTATAGAGTGCTGGGCATGAGCAAGACATCCTCCTCTTCCTCCTCTCCACACGTCCTGCACATCTCCGTATCACTATAGCCCAATATTCGGGCATGTTTTCTGAGATTTGCATGCCCGATGATAATGGCCGTAAGTGTTCTCAACTGTGTCCTGCTTAACTTTAGGATTGCCTGTATTTTGACCATGTTTGGTTTCTCCCACAGACTCTTTGAAGTTCAGCATGATTCCAGATTTATTCATCTTCTGGTGTGAAGAAAGAGTAAAAAGTAACTAAGACATTTCTTTGATAATTTATGCAAAATAATCACGAAATTCGTTTATTATGTCATTAAATTCATTCTTGATACATATTTCAGAATTTTAAAGCATCGGATTCTTAATTTATCTGAATTTTAATCTACATATATAACTTTTGAAATGTCAGAATTTTGAATTATCTGAATTTTGAATTAACTAAATTTTGATTATCTGAATATTAAAATGACTTATATTGGACAATAAATAGAGAACTTATCGCAACTTTTCTGGCTGCAAATACTTCTTTTTTTTTATTTTAAGTAAAAATAGTTTTTATTCAAATCGAGAAACATGTTAGAGGGGGCCACGTGCCTATGTCTATAATGATGTAGCAATATTTGACTAACTGGGTTTTTTTTTTTTTTTTGCTATCTACGCACTCACATAAATGTTTGTAGATAGAATTATTAACTGTTGACGTAGTAATTTTTTGTTTTCGTATTGCCTAATATGTATTAACAATTGAATAGGAAGTATTTAATAAGTGGTTATAAGTTACGTAATAATATAATGTAGACTCGTGGACAGTGGCGAACGATGAGAATCAAAGGGTATGGACTTCTCTCATTTTGAAGAGGGATCGATAGGTGAGGGGTCAATTACTCCCCCCATACTAAAAAATGTTCAAATGTGAACCCCTCTATCGATACGCCCTACTTTTGCTCTCTCCGGATGAGTTTTATTTTTTAACTTTAAAGCCCGTCTTCACCCTAAACAGGGTCGTGCGTCGCAAGTTTCCCGAACAAACGTTGCTCAGGGAGACCACCCATCCCCAAAGGAAAGAAGTCCGTACAATGAACTTCACCCAGATAGGTTATAACTGGGGAATTGAGAAGGACTGATGTATTAAAGACAGGATGATAGTTTTTAAGATCATATCGTCGATGCGTCTTAGGGATAGGCAGCATGTTAGGAATTTTGTAGAAGTTGGGAAATAAATTTCATTATATCCTTATACGATAGATAGTAAGTAAAAAAGTCAACAAGGAGATGTTACTAGTGTGGCAGCATAATTCTTGTCGATTGTATTGGGGGTATCGTTCCACCTTGGCCTTTATTAGGATCTTTTGTATCCTCTCCTTCTTATATCTTTATGGGAGCCACTCCATTACCTAGAGTACCTCCCCAAGTCCAATTTCCTTCAGGAATTTTAGGATCTTGAGTGAATTTAGGGGCTTTCTCTCGGCTAGGCAGTAATTCACCAGATGATTTCTCCTTTTGTGGTTGAGTGCTTTGCATTCCGTAAGAAGATGTATTCTTTCTGTCCCCTCAGCCAGCAATGGCCTATAAGGAATGCCGTTAGCATTCTAACTGTGTTTTTGCTAATTCGTATACTAGCCGCATACCTTTTTCGGTTATAGTTCCCGCGTAATATTTTGGATGGTCTTAGCTTAGGAAGTTCACACCATTGCTTTGACTTTTCTCATCATAATTCAGCATATTCTTAGACCTGAAGGACGGTAAATTGGGATTAACGAATCGCAAAAATGTTCCCTACCATAATAATGGTTCAACTGAAATTTTGCACAAAAACTTAGCCACTATAATTAAGGCTCTGTTTATTATCATAAACCCATTCGGTCAGCAAAAATACCTTCAAATTCCGTTAAACAGAAATTTAAATTTCTCTTCATAAATGTTTTCTTTGCATATGACATGAGTTAAGAGTTGGTACTTTTACATGAGCAGTTCGAGTCTTTGGTCTTGCATAAATTGTGTAATTATTCTAATTGTACGACCAAAAATTAATCAATATTGCTGTAAATTCCTTAATCCGATAGGAATACTAATAAAGAATAAAGTACTTAACTCATAATCACAGAACATATTTTCTAGATAAGTACAGTACATATCTTTAGTGTCTAGCATTCAATGATTACACCACATCAGTTAATATCAATAATTATTTAACACACCAAATAGACCTGACAACACAGTGGCGTTCAATATTTTATTTAGCGTGTATTACAATAAAAAGTATCAATTCTTAATTAATGTTGTAAATAGAGCGAGAAAGAGAGAGAGAGAGAGATCGCTATAGTTCAATTTCTATTCGAGCAAAAATATGTATTCACGGCGGTTATTAAAATAAAAGCACATGGGCGCCAATTCCCAAATTCATACACAAACACTGCCACACATCTACACATTTATGAGAATAATTATTTGTGCAACGTCTTTAAAATGATTATAGAGAAAAAAAAACCAAAATATTTATAAAGTAGTAGTGTCTCATCATCAAATATTCAGTATTGTGTTGGCAATTGACAGTGAACAATCATTTAATTTGACCATGGACAACAATGATCTTCAAACTATTTATCCATGGATAAGTATCGATTTCTTCAATAGAATCCTGCAGAAACAATATCCCAATGCAACAGTTCAAGATTATACATTAAAAGCGGCATTGGCACCCGGCGAAAATTATACCAGTCAAATGATACGAGCTTCGGTTTGTTATGAAATCGATAAATTGGAATCGCCACAACGGAAACAGTTCATTATAAAGGCCGGACATAGTGATAAAGAGCAAAAGGTCGTATTTGATGAGATGAAATTGTTCGAAAAGGAGTGTTTTTGTTTTGAAAAAGTTATACCAGACGTAGAGGCGCTTTTATTGAATGTTGGCGATGATGACAAATTGTCAGCAAGGTGAGTGCGAATTTTGAGTTTGATTAATTAGAAAATTGGTTGTGTTTATTGTTCATAAAATCGTACGCATATAGTAGACTCGTGAAAATGTGAAAATTTATTTTGTCCTTTTTAATTCGAAAAAACTTTTAGGCTATATGAGTCAAAATTTTAAATTCAAAAAGGGTTCATTTTTGATTGAACGAATTATGAGGAAACAATTTTTCTAAATTAAATTTTTAACCATCAGGGATCTGTGCGACATTTTCCGAAAAAAATGACCACCATTTTGAAAAGAAACGTTACATTTTTCAAGTTTTTTTTTTTTTAATAATTCTACTTCTATTAATTTTTTATTTGATTTGATTTCCACCATAATTCGGATAAAAACTGAGTTAAATTCAGTGACGTTCCGTAGATTGAAAGAAATGGTGAGCCACAAAATTTTCTATGAGCTGCGAAGGATTTATTTTTTACATCTGACGTCTGACGTAAGATTCAAATATTTTTTGTCGAATGTAATACGAAGCGTAATTTTTATATTTTTAAATTTTTGTATCTTTTACTCTTTTTTAATATTAATTTTTGATTTCAATTTTTTAATTTTTTTAGTTATTTATGAATATTTTAATTTTTAATTGGCAATCATCTTTTCTGTAGCAAATAAAAATATCTTCTTTGAATTTTCTAATACCCTAAAACTATATGTATAGTTAACACATTGTCAGCCGGCACTGTTCCCAATAGATCTGGCGAACTTTGTGTATTAAGTGAAAAAAAAGTCCTTTAACCCTTTTGTGGGACGAATTTTTAATTTTTTAATGGTAAATAACGGCAATTTTGATTGTCTCAAATGTCACAATATCCCAGAAGAGATTAACGTAAATATTTTCAAATAAATTTGTGAGACACGGTGACTCACATGCTTCAACTGACGATTCGCCACTGATTAAATTCAGAACATTTATTTAAAATAAAAATAGACCAATTTTTGAAAATACAATATTTTCTCTTTTCTCTTTTAAAAACGTTTTATATTTTTGGCAGTAACTAATAAATCTATTTAAATAATCTTTCGTTGAAATCGGGTCTTTATCGGATCTCACCATCGTTTGTTTATTGTATGTACGTACAAAACAATATTTATCGTTAATGTGAAATATTTTCAAAGCCGTATCTATATTTTATTTATAAAAAAATGTTGTGCACTTACGCATGGCGTTGAAGTAGTATTCAATATCACCGACTGCTATCATAACACTTAAAAGTGTTTTATCTAATCAAGACTGGTTCGATTAACCCACAGAATAAACCGAACAAATACCATTAAATTAAATATGTACGTAAGGGAAGGGAGATGGGTAAGTAAGACGAAAACATAAAGTAACATTGAGTCCATCAGATTTTCTTTTATCCATGAGTATGTGAATTCATTAAATATGGACATGATTAGATCTGCCGAAATAACGATGGACATCGAGGAAATAATCCATGGAAAATCTGTGAAATTTGTATGGTTGGTTGGTAGAAGTAAAAGTGGCCAGACCTATCCTGATCTACAAATAAGTATAATTGTGCCGTTCGTTTTGTTACCATTAAACATCCTACTTGTTGTTAAGGTTACTCTCGGAAAGTTCAGCTATAGTACAACCATTTGGAAGTGTTATAAAATCCCAAAACACCTCCTTGGGTGTTTTTCCACCGATTTCTCTCACGTGATTGAAACTGTGTTTGTCCAGTGTCCTGAACCTGGATCTACTTAGTCCCGGACATGTCCAGAACAAATTGTCCCAGTGTTTCTTGTTCGTATACTCCTTTACAGCTGTGACATGTCGTATTGTGGCGGAGGTTCAGTCTAGCCACATGTATACCACCATCATTCTGGCGGTGTTCATGCACTGCATGACTATGAGTTCCTCCAATTTATCTTGCACATATTCTGGCCAAGTGCTCCTGACTCTTTTGCAAGTTACAATGTTTTGCCATCTGTTGTTTGGCAGTTTTTAGGAAGTTCAGATAAAATTTGTGATTTTTCTAGCAGAAAATATACGAAATTCGATCTTAAAAAGGAATTAAATTTACCGTAAAAAATTAGAGACAAACTTAATTCGGAGTGGGGGATAATTATAATTTTTCAGATGCTACGATGTTAATAACGAAGAACAATATTTGGTGTTCGAAGATCTCTGTGATCGAGGATATAGAAATGCCGATCGACGAATTGGCTTAGATATGACCCACTACAAATTGGTGCTAACAAAAGTTGCTAAATGGCATGCAGCAACCGCTGTTTTGGCAGCAGTGGTAAGTAAATCACCCAAAATCTTTAGAATTTAATTTTTTTTACATTACAAATATCGATTTCGTTTCAGAAAGGATATACATTTTCAAAATTTCAAATGCATGCAATGAATTTATCGTCAATATGGGGAGATATGATCAAAAATGCAGTAAAAACAGCTGCAGACTTTACCAATACTCTACCCGGATACGAAAAAATATCGAATAAACTAACAAACGCCGTCGATACGATTTGTTCAAAAACATTTGATGCCATCAAATATGACGATCAATGCTTTATATGTTTGTGTCATGGTGATTTATGGTCAAACAACATAATGTTCGCGTACGATGACAATGGTAAGCCAATCGATGCGATTTTATGTGATTATCAAATTGGATATTGGGGACCGGCCGTCATTGATGTGGCAAATACTATATTTACGTCATCACACGAGGATTTGGCTGATGTTGAATGGGATTTACTCATTCAGCACTATCACAGTCAGCTGGCTACAATGCTATCGAAATTAAATTATCCAAAACGTATACCTACATTGACGGATATTCAAGTACAATTTCTACAGAGAGGCATACTTTATGCTGGTATGGGGTTACTAAGTCCTGGAATACGTAATTTGGAGCATGACAAAGAGACTAATATAGGAGCATTTTCGAGTGACTCAGAGGAGAATCAGCTATATAGACTGAAAATTATTTCAAATCCGAAATGTAGAAAAAGTTTTGATTTTATTTTAAGTTATTCCGATAGAAAAGGATATTTTGATTGAATTCTAGATGTTGTTATAAAATTAAAGGAAAAAAAAACAAGATATTTTAGACTGGAGTGGGGTATGATTGAATATAAATTCGATTCGAACGTTTTAGTACGATCGAAAAGAAGAAAACGATTATGACTGAATACTGAGTGATTTTTGCGTTTAGATTGAAAAATATGGAAAGGTAAATAAATAAGATAATTTTTGTTAACATTTTAATATATTATTATTATTTAATATATTTTTTTAATAAAAAGCGAAGAGTAGCAATTAAATGTGAACAAAAAATATTATGCTCCTTCATGAATTTTGAAATTGGCGTAATTACGGCGCTTTTCCTCGTTTATGGTTCTGACGCTAACTCATCCTACTAATTCTAAAAACACTTTTTTGGTGAGACGAAATTTTTAAATTGTTTACTAGGCAGAGCAAACACATCTATTGTTTAAGTCTAAGTTCTCGACACACACATTTTTATTACTTTCGTCTTCACTGCTACTACTACTATTTAACATACCAACATTAAACACGGCCGGTAGCATTATTTTAACAATAATTTAATTAATATTTTAATTAAAACAAAATTTATCAAAAATAACCACAAATAAAACAAAACAAAATAATCGTGTTTTGACGTTTTTCTGATTGATAATATTTTGTGTACTAAAGAGTGCGTTCAATTTTTGTTAAAGAAAATGTTAAAACATACAACGAAAAATCTCTTTCGTTTCGTTTTCGTTTATTTTTTGATTCGAAAAAAATTTTTGACCAAACTCAATCATACCACATCTGTATTTAAATATAAAATTCTATGTATGGATGTCGTTCGATTCCTCTCAATTAGATTAGATTTATAAATTCACTTTATAGTAAAATAATATTAAAAATGGAAAATCTATCCTCCCCCAACCCAAAACAAACTCAAATCTGTCTTCAAATAATTGAATTAGGGATGGAAGGGGTGGAGAACTATTCTTATAGACCTGGTTATACCTGTTGTTATAGAAAGTGTTAAACATGAAGACATAAAGAGGACGTTACTGGCTTTTGCCAACATTGAAATTATTGGTGTCCCCCCTTAAGTTTTCTCAGTTACCATTTAAACTTTATATTTTAAAGCAGTGGTCCTCAAACCAATATGGCGTCTGAGTAAAAAAAAAACACATGGAAACATTTTATTTAATTATTTGTCCATTGCCTCCACAATTAATTTGGGCTTGGAACCAACAAAATAAAATTTAGGCTGTGTTACACATTTTGTATTGTTTCT
>JANSTT010017322.1:0-17552 GCA_026745375.1 Platyura marginata
TTTGTAAGCAGTGTCCGGATTATAACGTACACAATGCAAATTGTAAAGGTGTCCGGATTAGCTTGATGTCCGGATTAGCGAGTGTCCGAATTACTGAGTCACCACTGTATTATTATTAATAATTTTAGATAATTACGCATCTGTACCTAGAATTTAAAAAGGCTGCCAAGGTTACGTTTACGTTTAAATTGTGAGAAAATATCGTTAAAATAGGGAACAGGCATATATTGTATGAAAAAGTCGAAATTCAGTAGTTCGCTAATATTTTCTGAAAATATGGAAGGGAAATAACGACAGCTGCAGAACCTGTTGTTCGAAATAATATAATATCCTGTTGTTTTTTTAAAGTTCTACCTTTTGGCTATCGATGTCCCCTTTACAAACCGTCCATACTAAGTTTTGCTTCCACACACTAAAAAAATAAGCAGCTTTGATTTCACTTTCATTTTTCAAAAATTTAAAATCGAAATTTTTGTGAAATGTCCACGTATTTGACATTTTTAATCGTAAAACTGCAATAAAAATTTTGGTAGTAAGTATCACACGCTCGCTCGCCTGTATCGAACGCGTTGAGCTAGCGACTTAAAATTTTGGCAGCGTCGTTTTTTGTGAACGAGCTGCTTTGTATTGCAAATGTACAAAATCGGCCCACTCTTTTCTTTCTCATAAATGGTGGTCATTGTTTTTGAACCAGCGTTAACCCTTATAGGACCTCCCATACAATATATATATATACAATATATATATATAAGTATATATACAGTGGTACAAATAATTATTTGTACACTTTTTTATTAATACCGTTTTGAAATTTTTAGAAAACTGATTCCAATCAATTTAAATGAATTTTAAATGATCTTATTAACATATATATATATCCTTTAAAGAATTTAAGAAAAAAAAATTTTAGCTTTTGGAAATTGTTTTCTATTTTTTCTAAAAATTGCAAAAATATAATTAAAAACAGGTGTACGAATAATTCTTTGTATATGTATATATATATATACATATATATATAATATATATATATACACTACATGTATAGGCAAAAATGCGAATATTTCAAAGGACGTGATGGTGGGGAAAAGTGTGGTGAGGGTGGGGAAAAGTGGAGGGAAGGTGAAGAAAAGTGGGGGGAAGGGTGCAGAACTTTGGTCTTTGGAATCTTTAAAAAATGAAGGGAAGAGTAGTTTTGTGTGGAAGCCTCGTAGCTTTACTTAGCAGCCTGTAAATAATAGTTATAATTAAAATATAAAAATGTATTTATTAAAAAAGTGAAAACAAACAATTCTACATTAATGACTTTTTTGTTGTTGAATTGCATTTGCTAAATCTTCGATTGAAGATCGATATTTCGTGCCAACTGTGAGTCGGTTTCTTTAATTGCTTTTAATATTATTTAAATCCGTTAAAATACGTATAGGAGAAAATTGTGAATAAAGCCATGGCTAGATTCTTCACAGTGCTAAAAGTGACTGGTATTCGTTTCCAGACACCCAACATTTTCTGTTCGGATGGGATTTTCTTTACTAATGTTCTTTGAATACTTTAATACGTTATGTATAATAAATTAAATTTAATAATTTTAAGTGAGAAAGTTTTAAATAAGAAAAAAAAATTGTATAATAGATTTCGAAGACGAAAAACGTTCATAAACGATTCGTGTCACCAAAAGTCCAAAAGTATACATACCTACATATTATGTATGTATGTTTAAGTATGTATCTAAATTAATCTTAAGTTAAAAATTATACATAACATAGCGTGTCTAGCAATCCACCAATTTTATATATAAAATAAAAACGTGTAGTGCTTTACACATAACATGTACCCATGTACGATTGTACGATGTACGTGTACGTGCGATGATGATGTTGATGAGTATGAACCATATTGTTGCGCTAATTAGGGTTGTTAGCCTATTAAAATAAAATACCCTAACGCGTCATATACTATTATATAAACATTTCTATTGTTTGCAGAAATGAGATTTTCCGGCATGTTTTCAACTGACATATTATAACTACATGCATATTTGGTAAGCACATGTTTACGAAGACCTGAAGTTTTGATGTTATGGTGCTTGTTACTTTCCAGGTCTCACAGCCGTATAGTTGAATCGACAGACAGTTAGTTCGGAAAATCCTCAATTTTAGATTTCTGGAGATTTGTGAAACGTTCCAGACACTTCTTAACAATTCATATGCATTTCTGGTTTTCTGAATTCTGGAATGATTGTGGGTAGGTATGTTATTTAAAAACTGTTTAAAAAAGGCTGCTTAAAACACGTCTTCCACACTAAACTAACCTTCCCTTCATTTTTCAAATCTTTCACCAACGTTCTCCACTCCCTTTCCCTACCCTTTATTATCCTGCCCCACAAATTGAGGTCTTGGCGTACTTTAAAAGTATAAGTTCTGGAAACGCTACGTCAAGGGAAAACAGAAAATTCTAATTAAAGTTACAGATAATGTAGTGTGTACCGTGAAATATACCATAAACCATAATAATATATGGTTTTGTGCAAATGCATAGGGGTCTACTATGAGCTTTTATCGAACAGTATAAAATCTCCAAGTGTTTATGACAATTTTTGCAATTTTTTTTTTTGATAAATAGATTTTTTGAACTGTAATTGTATCGAAAAATTTGTTTTTCTTAATTTTGTTTTTCAAAAAAGATCAACAATATACAAAGGAATAGTCCTTTTGTTCTTATATGTATACATACTTACTAACGACTTTTAGATTGATTTTGTAAGACAATGAAATGATTTCAGGTCGTTCAAAGGTAAAAGTTTGGTTTTGTAATATAAACTTTTTTTTTTTGGGCGAGAATAAAGACAATGGGCTTTATTATTTGTTAAAAAGGTAAATTGGCAAAGTCAGTACGGTTGGAAAGTTTTATACAATTAGATATCAGTGCGAAGGTAGCGAAAAGCATAGACATAGATAGATAGATTAGGTATATGTAGATCTATTATTCTTACATTTTATATTCTTACATCGTATATCGTTCAGTGCTTAGAACATACTCGTATTATTGATGTATTATGAGATTGCTTAGCTTCTTTTTGTACCTATGTTTCTAATCAATTTCATTTAATCGTCACAAAACAACATTTTCAAAATGCAAGAATTTTTCAATTTATTCTAATAAATAAATTTATTTGGATTTTGTTTCAAAGATAGTTCATACAATTACTGTGAATTTCATGTTTTAACGTCTATCTACTTAAATGGTTTCTTAGCATTTTCTTTTTGTATAAAATTGAATTTATACGAATATATTCCATGCTATAAAAGATAAAACATACTGCAACTGAAAATTGAATTGGAAATTTTTAAAAATGCTAATCAAATTGAATTGAAATGGCAATGCAAGATCAATAAATAGAGATTTGACTTCAAAGCTTCGTATTTATCTGCAAGGTATGTATGTACATAAGGCCGGTGCGTTTTGCAAATTTTTTTTCCCGACATCGCTATAGTTCGGATAAGTTGTGAAAAGTGAAAAAAAATATCAGTAAAAATTTTTGTTTTCTTTTGACTTCATTCTTCTGGTCCCACATTTGCGATGAATTTTTCAAAATGTCATATTTTTTGAAAAAAATCAGTTTCGTTGAACGATTACCGCCAGGGGGAGAGGATAACGCCCAAAGTAAAAAATGTGCCCTACAATTTCCTTTATCGATCAAGTAGTCTTCGGTCTCTTTACGATGAAAATTATGGCTTTTAAAAATATTTGAAGAAGTTCCGGTTTCGTCTAAATAATAATTTTTAATATAGTTTTGCTGGTGTCAGAGAGGTGTTAGAGAGGTGTCAGAGAAGTGTAAGAGAGGTGTCAGAGAGGTATCATATCATAGAGGTGTTAGAGAGATGTCAGAAAGGAGCAGAGACGTGGGTTAGAGGTGGTGTGATGTGACAGATGTATGTAAAAGAGATAGGATGTGATGAGCTAGAAGAACGAGTGGGTGTGATTGAATGAAACAGGGTTAAGTAGAATGGATCGGTGGAGTTGAAGTGTCTATTCAAAGTTGGACGATTTCAGACCTTTTTTATGACATTTTAAGAGTCTAAATACTTAACATAAAATTTAAAAAAAAATTATTTTGACGAAATCGGAGCTTCTTCAAATATTTTTAAAAGTCGTAATTTTCATCGTATAGGGGCCTACTACTTGATCGATAGAGGAAATTGTAGCGCACATTTTTTTACTTTGAGGGTTAACCCTCTAATTCCCTCCCCCTGGCGGCAACCGTTCAAAGAAACTGATTTTTTGCAAAAAATATGAAATTTAGAAAACTTCATCGCAAATGTGGGTCCAGAAGACGAAGTCCATATACCCATATTTTTTTTTTACTTTTCACAACTTTTCCGTACTATAGAAATGTCGGGAAATTTTGCTTTTTCCATACAAGCAGCGCACCAGCCTAATGTAAATATATTGATGGGTTATTGATTTGAATTTAAACTGCATTGACCTTTTTCTGACTACCTGTGTATGATTCAGAAAATAATATACATATTTTATAATAATAATGTGTTTCAAATGAACAGCATTTATACAGCTTTCAATACATTTATTTCAAATTGTACCTAGATAATATTATGTACTTATAATGTATGTACAGCGCGGCCCCGATAAAACTAATAAAAACCGGGGGGCTGATGAAATTTACGCGAAGTTAACATTTCCGAGAATATTATGTTAAAATCAAAAATATATGATAACTTTATTTATGTATAGTCGCACAAATAAAAAATAATGCAAACAAAAACAATTGGAACATATTTTTGTTCTATAAAATTTTATTTGTATAGGCCGATTTAGCACTGAGCGCCTCATTATATCAAGTGCGGTTTCATGTAAGGTGATTGGTGACTGTAGTATTTAGTATTTTTCAAAAGTGATCATTTTAAAGTGACTGTATGGTGATCACTTTGAACATGCCAAGAATGTAAACTTAGTTAACTTCAAGGTATATAATAATAACATAAAAATGTAGAAATAATTGTTTTCAGTCGGATTTTTTTTGTTTTTATTTTATGTCGCGACTATTTATGAGTTTATGTAATTAATTAATGTTGATTAATTAAAGTTATTATTGTAAGTATGTGAGTAATTTTTAAAGTTCTTTGTGTTGTGAGTAAATAATTAAAGTTATTTGTGTATGTGGGTAATTAATTAAAGTTCATTGTGTATGTGAGTAATTAAAAAATGAACTAGAATTAGAATGTAATTATTAACCAACTATGTATATGCAATATGCAAATGTTAAAAAAAATAACACCAAACGTCATTCCACATATTCGGCAAACGGTGGGTATTGGCCAAATTAATTGGCAACAATGTAGACGACCTTCAACTAAACTAAATAAGTTAATATGTACTTACACTGTAATACCTAATAACATGAATTCTTTTTGTGTTCAAATTTGATTGTTTTTCTAATTTAAAGATAATTTAAACTAAAGCTAACGCGGCTTCCGTACTAAACTTGCCCGCCCCTACCCTTCCCCCACACTTTCCCACCTTTCGCCTTTCCAGAATTGGTCCACTCTAAAGTTACTATACTGGTCCGCCGTAATCCCCCAATACCCTACCTTTCAAAAGAAAGATGAAAAAATGTTGGATCCCCCTAACATTATTATTCATACAATTTACATTACAATCGGAAATTACGTCAAAACCTTTAAAAAATTATATATTTGCAAAATTTAAGAGTTTACCTATCTTTTGGATTCAAATTTTTGTTTCCCAAGCGATCCTCCGATTTTTAAAAAAAATTTTGAAAAGAAATTTTCGAAAAAACCGTTATTAGTCAAAACTAAAAATTTGTAAACATAATAATTGAACGGTATATTGTTTTTCGGATGCAGGCCGAACTCCTTTAACATGAAAAATTACCTTCCCCAAACAACACAGCAACAAATCAAATGATATTAACTTTTTAAGTTTTAATTTTGAAATTTGGCATACCTATGGCAAAATTACTTGAATTTCGAGCGGTGGATTTCGAAAAATCTAATGATGGAGATTCGTGAAAGATAAATAATAAATTTTTTCACTCTCCTAAGGGTTACCGGCGGATCAAAAATGATAACCTCCTTTTATGCAACACAAAAAAACAAATACTTTATTGTATTCACAATTTTTCTCAATTTCATATAAGAATTGCGAGAAAATTACCATTTTATAGAATTTCTATAAGGGTTAACAAATTGCTATAATCTGTTACAAACTCATATGCCCTACAACAAATAAACACTTTTTCGAGTATATAATCTTTTCGAATTTTTGTTATTTATTATGACAAAACACATTGTTTACAAAAAATTTGTATGGGAGGGGTCGAAGGGGTGGGGGGCAGTGTTATTTATTATTAATTATTCCTTCTTTTGGTTTTAAAATTAATATGGACATCTCAGAAAGGGCTAGGTATATTTGTGTGAAGAACCAACAAAAATGATCAATTGTACCTCTATGAAAATAAATAACTTAAAATACATTATAAATATAATGTTAATTTGTTTCCAAGCTTTTGTAATAAGGTCAATACACAATTTAATTTGTCATCTCAAAAAATATATTTGGTCATGCTTATGCACTATTGAACTAATCAAAAATTGTTTTATCGTGTTGTATAGATAATAAACAAATCACTTCCGCATTGACAAATAATTCCCATTTAATTTAATTGTGTCCACTTAAATTTAGGACCAATTTAAACGAAAAATGTTCTATTCAACTTATTGTTCCCGATCTCAATAGAAACATTTATTATTATATAACCAGGGTTAGGAGGCATTTGTTTGCTTTATGTTGTTTGTTTAATGCCTATTACTCTATTCAATAAATCCTAAAAAAGGGCTATAGGTCAGATCTATTAACTTGACCTTGTTTTCTGACACAGATTTATGTACCTAGGCATTGTAAGTAAATAGTTCAATTTGTATATGTATGTATATACAATGAACTGAATAGCTTAAATGCCGAACTTAATTATTTATTATTAAGAAATTGGTGTTATATCTACTAAGCCTTATCTTTTTAGTAAAGCAAACCAAGCAATTTCAATTGTTTAAAATCCCGGAACTATTTACCAAGATAAAATAATTTCAGTTGCTGAGATTCTCTGGTAAATTTGAATATTTTTAAAGAAACTTAAAAAGGAATTCTTATATTAACGTTTGATATATGTACCCTATATTCAAACATACCTATCTATATCCATGTATTATGTATATTAGTAAATTATGAAAAATCAAATAAATTACCTTTTTTGATCCTGTTATCGTACTTTCATCCTGTTCAATGAACATCGGCGGTGAAACCGCATCGTTAGTATTTATAATTGGAACTATGTTCAAGCTAATTAGTTCAGATAATGTGCAAAATAAATTCTTCCTTGTATTTTCATTGTAAAAGTCTGGTTTTGTAACTAATACCTGGATAATATAACATAAATCATAATTACTTTAATATATAAGGAGACCTATTAACCCTTAAATGCAAATGCAAATAGTTGTAAAACTGCAACATATTTATTTTTCCATTAAAAATGGTTCTAAACAGGAACTAGAGAAGTGTAAAAAGGAAAAATTAATATGTTGCAGTTTTGCAACTATATGCATTTAATGGTTAAGATGTATAAATGGCATCCTAAATTTTGCATATCGATAGCCTAGTTTGAATAATCCACATTTTTTGAAAAATACATGTAATGCCCTATCCCACATAACTTAATTTATATTTGTTTTTAATTTCAAAATTGTATTTAATTCTAAGCGAATCTAACATATTCTGTATATTCACATTTTTACCATAACAATTTTCTTTTAACCCTAAAGCGCAAATTTTTTTTATAACAAAAACGCAATTGGTGTGAAAAAAAATGAATACATTTTTTATAAAACTTAAAAATTGTAAAAAAACTCCGGTTGAAAAAGTGTTTCCTTTACAAGTTATAGGTTTCTTGCTCTGCGGAGTCCAACGAACTCCGTTTTGCCCTTTAGGGTTAAATAGTTTTTTGTCTCTCTTGTAAATATTGTAAATGTGGGTTGAAGCCTATTCAAACTAGGCTATCAATATAATATAATATTTACCTGTGCAATTTTAACACCATACTGAGCAAACATTGCATCATATAGTGACATCAATCCGGACTGACCTACAGCAGCAGCTGCTCTTGGTTCAAGAAGTGTTCCAGCATCCTTTATACAAGAGGAAATAAATTTATACAAAATAAAATTAGAAAGAATTTATTGGTTTTTTATTTTTTTGGTATTACTTCACGTGTGTGATCAAGTGGTGAAAGAGTTTCTCGCATTGATAGTGACATAAGCAATTCCTGTGTTAATTTTTGTTTACCAAATGCCACAGCACCGCTGGTTACCATTAAACATTCTCGTCCCTCTAGATGGCATTCAGCAACCTAGAAGCAGAAAAGATAAAATAAAAAATAAAAATTCTGTTGAAATTGTTAGTACGAGTTTTAGCAATCATAAAATTAATGAACATAGGCATTCAACTATTAATAAAGCGCAGTGGCGGCTCTATGTCCTGGGCAAACAGGGCTGAACCACGCAAATCATTTCTGTCTGCCATACAAATTTTATCTTAAATAATTATACATAATTTTATTAAAGAAAAACCGGTAACAGACCCATTTATCCTTCAATATTTGGGATCAGCCTTTCCCTCACCGAGGGAAATCACTACAAGCCTCCAAAATGGGCTGATTAAATTCCTAAATAGGATCAATACCATTATAGGAGGAGTGTAAACCAGAGGTATAGTACAATAGATCTACAAAGATGCAACCACTCGGGGCAATCCAATTTTAGCCCCAAAAGTCAATTCGTTATAAATATTGAATTTTATATAGTGCAATAGGGTTAGATGTTAACGTCTAAAAACCTCGAAAAAACTGATATAAATCTGATTTTTTTTTAATATTTTCCTGAAATATTCCTCTATCATTTGGTCAAAGTCCTATAAGAATCCCGTGGAAAAATCTGAAGAAAATTAAGAAAAACTTTTTCTTGCAAGCTTTTTTCATTGTTAGACCAATTTCTTTATTTACCACCAAAATGAAAAAAAAATTTTGTAAATTATTTAGAATTAAATATTCTATAAATGTCTGGAAAAATACTTTTTCATACATACCATCTTTCTATAAGATATTTGTCAATAAACTTTGCCGTTTTGATTTTCAAGAACTTTTTTCATATAGGACCTATATTTTCATATAGGACCTAACATTTAAAAATCCAGTAAAAAAGGAAAAATTGGCTACGCCGATTATAATATACCCGTATCAGTATTTGTTTATTATTTACAACTTTGTCTGTTTCTATTTTATCTGTACAATAAATATAATTGGGTAAATTGAATACAAATTATTAAAAACCCTGAAAATGACATAAAATTGATTGGAGCGCCAAAACGGTATTTCGACTATGAATGAAATCTTTATTTTTGTATTCTCTATAATTGTTGTTATATTCATTTTCTCTACATTTCGACTACCTTTCGAGTAAATGAATGATTCATATCATAATTAGGTTCACACTGTACCACAGCCACCCCTATTTTTTGTCCGATTTGCTCCAAAAACAATAGAGATCTTACCCTAGGACTACATAATAAACAGCTTTCTAGCTTCAGCCGTTTGGGCGGAATGTTGATCACGGGCAGACGGACAGACGGACAGACGGACGGACGGACGGACATGCGACTTAGAATTTCACGAGAAAGATAATGGTGTTGAATTTTTTTTTTACGATGAGTATTAAGGGGCGTTACAAACTCCGTACCAAAGTTACAATACCCTTGATTAACATCATACGGGTATAAAAAATGTACCATATTATTCCATAAATTAAGATTTTGATGGCATGCACCAAATATGATTACACCGAAAAATTACATTTTCCTCCTATACATTGTATTTTGTATGAAGATTTGTAAACAAAAAAAACACTGTTCGTTCATACAACGGCACGAGGGGCAAACAAAAATGAGCCCTTCTGAAGTAAATTTGTTAACAGCAGAAGAAATATGTCGATGTGTAGGTTTATATGAGATACGATTGTGTATTTGGTGGATGTTATTTCATTGTGATTGAATTTAATGTGAAAAAACATGTATTTTGTGTCTAATTATTTAATTAAAATATAAAACAGTTATTTTAATTACCTAATTAATTCTTAATTTGTCTGAAGTGATTTTTGAGCCCCACAAATAAAGCGTTAGTTCTTTAAACACAAAACCAGTAAAGAAGGAAAAATTGGGTACACCGATTATAATATACCTATATGAGTACTTGTTTATTATTTACAAATTTGTCCGTGTCTATTTTGTCGGTACAATAAATATAATTGGGTAAATTTAATACAAATGATTAAAAACCCTAGAAATGACATAAAATTGATTGTGCCACCCAATAACATGGTTTTGAAGTAACGCGGTCTAGAAAAATAAATCCAACTCCATTTTTCGCCTTGCATAAGTCCTACGCGAAGTAAATATATATGGTACAAAATGTTTGTACGAGTATATAATGCAGTGTGGTAGGTAGACGGTGGTAATTAAAACAATAAACACAAAATTCGCTTAAAATTTATGCAGAATAACTTTGAATTATATAATTGATTCCAATATCAATTCAATCGATTCAGAATAAACAAAAACAAATTATTAACATTTTTACACGGCACTAGCGTTAAATTTTTTACTTTAAAATTTATTTCGTGACATCCTATAATATCCCATCATTATTTTATATGGGTTGGTTTATTGTTGTTGTTGTTGTTGGGTGCTGAAAGTACTTACTATGCCCATGCTTGTATTAGGGTGTTAATCCAAAAAGTTAGCTCTTAGCTATATTTAATCAAGAAATGATTACACTTTAAAAACTCTTAAAAAAAATTTTTGTATGAATCCTTTTTTTTTTGCTATTTTTTGTTTCTTTTTTTACACGGTTTTTGCTCAAACGTATCTTCCGTGTAAAAATAGAATCGGTTATAATTTGCAGTTTGACAAATAGACGATTATTCATGAAATCATGCGAAAAACCAATTTTACCATCCCACCATTTATGTACTGTACACCTGTCAGTACACCTACCTAATCATTGAATATTTCAAAGTCACTTTTTAACAATTTATCTAAAAAATTATTTTGTTTTTTTCTTTTTCCTGTTGGTATATTTATTGCGGTTATACATTAACATAATAAATCATTGTCCTAATACATATGAACTCATTGGCTTTAAGTTTATAAATTTATTCAGATTACTTTCACGCTTTGCGTCACTAGTTACAAAATGGACAATTATTACATCAATTTATTTGGATTTTTTTTTTAATAATTTTGATTATTAATTTTATTATAAAATTACTTTTTGATGGAAAGTTTAGAATTTAATTAAGTCTTAATAACTTAATATCAATATGGTATTATAAATTGAAAAAGTTTGATAATAATTTAAATTTAGTTTGATAATTTACTTATACAAAGTTTATAATGGAACAAAAAATTCTAAGCTATAATTGAACACAGTTCAAATGTCCTGATTTGTGGTGTTAATTAATTTACATAATTATTTAAAAGCAGTTTTCATTCAATGCCTATTAGCTTTTCATTAGTTCATGAGTTTCATGAGTTAATCTGTGACGTACCCACGTACGAAAAACGGCGTGTGAGTATACAAATACAGTACGTATTCGGTAATTGCTCCACCCTGTAATTGCAACATTCTGTAATTGCAACACTTTAAATAGTTACATTATATACTCTATAATTGCAACAAAAATGTTTCGATAATTGCACCTTTGGAAATAACTTACGCTAATGTTTGTTAAAGTAGTCGAATTATAGATGTATTTTTAAAAATACTCTTAGAAATTAATATCCACGATATCCAATGTTACAAAATGAATTATTAAACATAAGTTCTTTAACTGAATTCCTATTATAATTTAACATTTATATTATGGACTTATTACAAATTTAATTAAATATGTTTTACTTTCGTACTGTATATGAAATATAAAAGGGAAGCATTGGTTTCATTTTGAAAATTTAATCGATCGCCTATAAACCGACCTAAATTCCACATCCCATTAGTTCCTTTAAAAACCACAAGCGTGACAGACGGGCGGAAAAAGTAAAAAAAAAAAACAGAGAAGGAAAGGGAGAAGAGGTTTGAGAGAGACAAGCATGGAAGACGTGCGGGATTTGGTTTTTTTTGATGTTCGAGTTAAAAAGGAAATATAGTTTATAAAAAAAAGTAAAAAGATGAATTGAAGAGTGAAGCAAAGGAAAGGAGTGAAAGAAAGAAGTGAAAGAAAGATAGTGTGAGCGCCCAACGTGACGTGCCACAAAAGCTCGATAGGAAAAATATTCGGCGGCAATCACCCAAAATCCTCCCCATCGGATCCCGGAACGGGACACCCTCCGCCTACAGGTTTCAGCGGTAAGTACGTTTGTTTCGTGAATCCCGATTATTGTTTTTATGCGTTTTCCCCGCCCCAATCTTTAGTTTATATTTATGTGTTGGGCCGTCTATGCCTTGGACCTCAATCGGGTTGCGCAAGCTTTTTTTTATTGCAATACAAAGTAAATACTCGGGGCGGGGTGCAATTAATGTATTTTTGTACCTTAACAAGGTATATCTGAATATCCCTTACTAGGCATCAACTATTTTTGCAATACTATATTCTTGTAATAATAATATTTTAATAAAACTATTGGACTTGTTTACATGTGAGTTTTTTTATTTTGTGTGAAAGTTAAAAAGAGGTCCGTGCGGAAAAACCCCTAATCTTGACCCAGCTGACCAAACTGGTTTTTGCTGCATTCTGAAGCATATAACGTTCAAGATAACCACTGTAATTTCCCTGGTCTTGATAACGAACAAAACTGACCAATTCATAAGTTTGCAAATTTATGACTCATATTTATACTATGACTTAATTCATATAACACATTTCATTGCATTTTAATAGTTTAAATTTTAATTTGATTACATTGAAGGATTAGGTATTATTTTTAAAAGCATATTAAATAATGGTGTATTAACAAAATCCGATTTAAATAATTTTTTAAGGATTTTTATTAATAATTTGTTGTTTACGCTTGTCATTCGGTTAAAAATCCCCAAATAGGATTGTTATAATATTTATTCGAATAATAATCCATTATTCTCGAACAAATTCAAATGAATAGACTTACCTAGTCGTATTTTATTGATATTATTTAATATTTATTCAGCCGTCAATTCAATATATGTATGTATTATGTATGTATGTATGTACGTACAGTGTACATATTCTACAACAACTAATAATATGATCTGTTCTGTTTCGGTCGAATAAAATGTTGTTGGAATTTTGCATAAATAAAATACATTTTGACATTTTGTAACCCGGATTAATACACCTTATCTATGACACTAGTGTAAGGGAGATAAGGGTTATATTGTTGACGATTATACATACCTATACCTAATGAAGTAAAAACTTTAGATTTTGAAATTTTATCCTGTTTTTACATAAGGCCAGTGTAAAACGAAAAGCGAATGTGCGTAAACGAAATACTTCAAAATCGTCTTGAACAACAATGTTCGCTAACATCAAAAATTTTTTTAGAAAAACAAAATAATTACGTCGATTTAAAGATATTCACACAGTTTTCCTAGAGCCGAATTAAAATAGATACTCTATACTGATGGAGAGGCATGCAAATCTCAGGAAGCATGCCTGAAGATTGGGCTATAGTGATACTAAGATGTGCAGGGTGTGTGGAGAGGAGGAGAAAGATGTCCTCCATCTTCTCTGCTCATGCCCAGCACTCTATAGAACAAGGGCAAGATACCTGGGGGCCTTCATTTTTGAATATCTGGAGGACCTTAGGGAGCTGAACCTCCATAGCATACTGGAATTCGTAAGAACAACAGGCTGGTTGAATCCATAAATGATTGTCTGATACCCCCTCCCCCACTCCTAAATAAAAACCCGCCGTTTCTTAAAGAGGGACACAATAGGCCATTAGACGGCCTAAGTGTTGTTGCCTGTAGGCACCCTCCTTATATAAAAAAAAAATACTGATGGAGAAATAGAAAATAAAGAGAAGACTTCAGAGAAAAGTTTTCTGCAAATTGTTTCGACAGACTAAATGTTTGTTGAGGGTAGGTAATTGTAATTGATAAACATTTAATTATCTCTTACCTCTTATAGGTATTTCATGATATGGTATGGTTTATGGAATGTTCAATAAAGTCCTAGTATCCCTTATTTCATTTTTAATATCGAGTATTATGCCAGATTAAATATAATTAAATATTCTGGAAATATATTTAATGTAATGTACGTATATATACGTAAATGTAATGAGGCTCATATAATTTGACATATTATATCGCGTATATATAAAAGGAAAAAGGTACAACGTAAAATACGTACATGTGTAAATACAATGTACATAACATGCTATATAGGTACATATGTATATGTACTTACATATGGTACTATTTTAAGGACGTAATTTTTATTTTTTAAATTGCCAAAATCCCTGCTTTTGCGTAAATACCTCTGGATATTAGGTATATGTTATATGAAAAAAACCTTTAGATTTATCTGCATATTTCATAAATTTGAGAACATTTTTATTTACATAATAAAATATTTTCAGATTGAATTTTGCGTCATGCATCAAGATAAACATTCATTTTCATATGAAATATTGCATATTTAAATTTTTTCTATATAGAAATAAGAAATAGCGTATATTACTGCAATTGTCACAACAACGAAAATTCTATTACACTCATATGGCATCTCTTTTGTAATAAATATGTAATAGAAAAAGAAACATTGTTTATTTGGTTTTACACGATTTTTCAATAAATAATATTTTTATTCATTTTCTTGTTCACTTACACTGGGAATCAAGAGTATTCGTAAAAATGCCCTTTAGAAATAATGTAATTTTTACGAATACTCTTGATTCCCAGTGTACATACGTATACATATATTTTTCTGACAAATATAAATCGCATTGAATAGTTCTTGTGATTTACTATATTTACCAAACGATTCAGTCATATCGATTAAATATATGTTTCTATATGTACATATTTCCAAACTCATCATCCAACTACGAATACATACCTGTTCAACAATAGATGCCAGTCTACCAAGGGCTAAACCATTTTGATCTTCTCGGGTAATAACTCCACTGCCCAATTTTATAACTAAACGGCGTGCATATTTAAATTCACTTCTGTCGGTGAATGTTGTCTGTTGTTGATCTCCAAGAAGGGTACGTTTGTCATTTGGATTAATCTGTAAATACAAAAAAAAAATATTTTAGATTTATCGTATAAATTAAAAAAGGCTGCTAAAAGTCACATGGCTTCCATACTAAAATACTGTTACGAGCGAGCCACCGAGCAAACAGAATGACAAGCATTGTTATTCCATTTTTGCTTCCACACACTAAAAAATAAGTGGAAGCTATGTTTTCACTTTTTTTTCAAAATTTTTTTTAAATGTCCACGTTTTGGACTTGAAATTCTGGCAGCGTCGTTTTTTTGTGAACTAGCTGCTTGGTATTGCAAAATCGGCCCACTCCTTCGACCCTCTCCCATACACATTTTTCGAAAAACACGTGCTTTTTATTGTTGAGTTTTTTGGGTTTTTCGCACATTAAAAAGCAAAATTTCGCAAAAGTGATATATGTATACAAAAAAACTTTTTTTTTTATTTCTCATAAAACAAGGCTATTTTGACCCAACGTTAACCCTTATAGGATACAAAATGTGTATATTTATCTATATATAAGCACAAATACGAATATTTGGGAACTCATATAATAAAGCAATTACATTTTTCTAGAGTTGTGGCAAGAATGGGGGAAGGGTGGGGAAAATTGGGGAAAAGGTTGGATATGATGAAGGAATGGTAGGGAAGGCTGGGGGATGGTGGGGGAGGGGGAAGAAAGGTGTAGGGAAAGGTGGGGGAAAGGTGAAGAAAGTTAGCGAAAAGTTTGAATAATGATGGGAAGGGTAGTTTAGTGTGGAAGCCCCGTAGTTTTACTTAGCAGCCTTTTTTGTTTCAAAATATCCAATCAAAAATCGTGCATTGCATAGAATAAATAGAGTAAATGGTAATGCACAGAAAAGCTTTTTGTTCTTTGTTTAAATAAACTTGCTGGTGCATATATCGAAATTTAATTTAATGCTGCTGGAATCCATGGCGAGTTTACAAATGTAAGATGAATTCTGATTAGTAGTATGTATTAGTAGTATAGTATAGTATTATAGGTAATTAAAAGTTTTAGACAACTTCAAATTGTCTACTTCGTAATTATTTCAATTGCTCACCACTAGAAAAAAGGTGCTAAGTAAAGCTATGCGGTTTCCACAATAAATTACCCTTCCCTTCGTTTTTCAAACCCTTCCCAACGTTCTCCACCCTTCCTCCATCCTTTCGCAACCCATCCCATATAGAAGCAAAATTTTAGTAGTAAATATCGCTCGCTCAGTCATTCGTCTGTATACACGCTGACTTTCAAACGTGTTGAGCTAGCGACTTGAAATTTTGGCAGTAGCATTTTTTTTGTGAACAAGCTGCTTGTTATTGCAAATAAGCAAAATTATTCCGATTATAGTGACCATTTTCATTGGTCAAATGGTTGGTTTTGTTTGAATGCTCATACAATAAACTATTGGATATAGTGACTCCGCTTATAGTGACAAATCGAATATATTGACTATGTATGTATTTTGTAGGAAGAATTTGATCCAGCTATCGTTTATATTTATAGTGACTATTTCTCTCAAAACTAGAGACCAGAAAGAGAGAGAAATATATAACAATGTGATTAATGTGATTCATTAGACTTCTATAAGAACTTTTCTTGTGCTATTGTGTTATTAACGGCCAATTACTTCACCGAGTACTAGCGCTAGTACTGGTATTAGACCAAAAGTTAATACTCAAATTGGTATCAAGTCATTTCTTCACCAAGTGTTAACGCGCTAATCTACCGCCTTGGGACCGAGTATTAGCTAGTACTCGGTATTAGCTGGACCCTTGAAATCGACAGTCTAGCGAAGTTAATACCTAGATTAAGCCAATTTGATTTCTTTACCGCATTAGTTAGTACGCGATTTGTATAATTAAAAAATGGATTTGATTTTTGGGGGCGATAATTTGTTTGCCGATTTTGAAGACGTCGAGAACGATGTATGAGTGGGAGACCGTCGATTTAACCGCCGCATCTACCATATGCCACAACGAAATACAATGAATACGGGGGACGATTTGGATTTTTTTCGGCTTTTTCGGTTGTCGAAACAAACGTTTCTTTACGTTCTCCAATTGGTAGTGAACGAAAAAAAAAATAAACACCGTAGGATGAGAATTGAAACGCTCATTAATTGAAACCTAATCCGCCTTTTTGATGTCATTCGTAGCACCATTTGTGCGAATATTTAATATGGATTTTAACCCAAGCTCACGTACCAGGTTACACAATAT
>JANSTT010017323.1:0-17551 GCA_026745375.1 Platyura marginata
AATGTAACCGTTCAAAAGTTATAGGCCGAAATATGGAAAAGTGCATATTTTTGACCTTTGACCCGAATGCGCGACCTTTAAACGATTCTTTTTTTTGGATCAAATTTCACCAAAATTATTTTTATACCCATACCCAAATTTTCCATCCCCGCCACATTTCAAATTCAAATTTTTTTTTTGAAAATGCACCCTAATACATATATACGTATGAAAGGGTGGCCACGTAATTTCTGCAATTGAATAATTACTTAAAACTTTAAAGTTAACAACGCTTTTTCAAAAAAGTAAATATTGGTTTTATTTTATATGTTTTAGAATTTAGAGTTTCACAAATCATTATTTAATATTTAGTATGGCGGCCATTGTTTAAAATACAATACATTAATCGCCTATCGAAAATGTCACATAAAAATTCTTGGGGTATCATACCATTTTTTATTTACTCGGTGAATCAACTGATCTCAATTTTTTGGCATAGGACTCCGCATGACACTGTCTTTATGTTTCACCGGTTTTCAGACTCCCAAAGTGTTGAAAACTCACCTAATTTGATGGTTACTTTGGCGGTGTGACATTTTCCTTAAGAGAGGCTACAGTTCTAACATTAGCGTATATACTTCTGAATACAAGCAGGTTTTTGTTTTAACACCAGATTTATTCTCAATCATCCTTTGATTTTTTTTTTTAGTTGATGGAGTTAGCTTAGTCGGATGATCAGGACGCGGTCGATCTTTCACGTCATTCGAAGGTCTATTCCGCCATAATTTTACTGTTTGTACTCATCTTGAAAAATATTAGTTAGAATTTCGTTTTGAAAATTATTACGATTTTTTTATTATTCTAACAATCAAAAACACAAATCACTATTCTACGTAAACGAATTGGGACTATTTAGAAAATTTTTATGTTTGAACATAAAAGTACAAAATTTTTTTCTACAATAATTAAGTACAAGCACATGGAAGTACTATATTGAAGTATATAAGGGAAGGGAAGTACTATAAGGGAAGTACAAGTATTGAGAAGAAAAAATTAAAAAAAGATAATGGAAAAAATATTCAGATACATAGTTGGAATGAAAGATATGCAACAGAGTGAATTGAAATCTAGCAATAAAAAATAGTAAACTTATTGCAGAAATAAAGTGGTCACCCTGTAGATTGAATTTTTTTAAAGTTCTTTCTTCCGGGGTTTGTTGCAAATTGCAAAAATATATTAATAAAAGTGGTGTACGAATAAGACTTTGTACTATACTGTACATATGTACTCGCTTAACGGTTGTAAACTCTTGTAACAGTAAGAGCTGCATATTGAATGATGAAACATTTACATAGCACATGTAATGTGATAGGAAAAATGGTACAAATTTCTTATTTTTTTGTATTAAGTATAAAATTATTTTTGAAGTCTTGTTAGAACAAAGAATCCATGTAAAAACTTGGGTGCAAGAAATTATCCGGAATTAAGTATGTCCTCGTAATTACATCGAAATTACTTCAGATATTACACTACTCGGAAAAAATTGGAGGCGATCGGGAAACATTTTGATATAGAATTCTTTTATAATTATTGTATCTAGAATTATACCAATTAAAACCCATTTTCGGGTCTCGGCATCTTACATTTTCTCCTTTATTTAAGCTTCGCTTGGGAAAACCTACTGTATCGGTTAACAAACACGGCCAATTCGTTTTAGAACTCTTCTTTCCGTTCTAGTTAACATTTATTTTACGTTTCCTTTTCGCTGACTCTACAAATGTGTATGCAATTTTTGTCGTATGAGAAGGGTAGAGATTCAATAAATGTTTGCACAGAGATGTTTACCAATTATTCTGAAACATTAACCAAACATTTACAATCATCCACATTTTCCTGTCCACTATCAGTTTTATTAAGTAGTCTTCAATCGTAAATTTTCGATTTAAAAACATTATTTTTCTTAAATTTTAGAATAAAATGGTCCATCGTAGTAATTCTACACAACATCTAGAAACAAATGATGACGATACACCACTCTACAAGTCCAACCAAAAAGCTTTTTCTACGACTGATTTGACAACATCTTCAGCTCCGCTGATTGTGGATGGTATAACTCTGAAAAAAATAACTCGAAGTTCGGAACGACTTAGTTTAGATAATACCGAGAAAATAAGACTGAAAACAAACGCGAGTTGTGTAAAAATTACCAAATGTAAAAGTTTCAATGAAGATGAAATAAATAAAAGTGTGCCCGCCGCCATTGGATCTCGGTACGCGACGACAAAAATATTGAAAAATAAGAATAATGATTGTGTTCAGAAAAACAGTGATAAATTTGCAGTGCCATGTTCCACCAAAACAGAATTCCGTGATGCAACGGTTACACCGACGAAAAAACGCGGTAAAAATGCGATACTGCAAGAGCCGCTTGAACCGGATCCGAAAGAAAAACCACCATCCTCATCAGCAGTTGGTATAGTTTGTCGATTACCATTAGAACGGTTATCGGGTTTCATTGAATCATTGGTGAGCGCTAATTCACGCAATGACTTGGTAACGGAAAAGTTACTAAACACTACAACTGCCAATCGAACATTATGTCTTTACTGTGATCGTACATTTTCCAGCCAAACATTGTATGCAAAGCATGCCGAACGAATTCATCAAGCATCCGAAGGTCGGCGACTAAGTGCAAGAAATATAAATGCATCCTCATTGCTTTATCCGGGATGTTCTCATTGTAATAATGGAAAAATAACTTCTCTGCTGGCAGATGAACTTCCTGCACTATTTGAACATTTAGTTGATATACATTTTGATAAATATTTTGCATGCAAACAATGTACGGTCCGCTTTTCGAGTAGAGATAATCTTCAGTTGCATTTAGATGAGAAACATAAAAAATTGAATGTCAAACCACCGAAAACTGTTATCTATGATAAAAAGAAAAAACGAAGTTTGAAAACTGAATTACAAAATGAAGATGTTGACGTTAATAAATTGGAAATTGCTGGACAAGTTGAAATTGAACCATTTACCGAAGACACATTACCTGCCGAAAAAGAAAAAAGTACATTTGAAGAGCCGTACTTAAGAAGTAGTCGACGTCAGCAAGCCAGATTTGCTGCATTAAAAACGTCAAGTCTGCGTAAAAAACAAATGTTTCTGAATGAAGATACAATTTTGTCACGTCTTGGCATTACACAGAATCGATCACCACGCACTCGTCGTGGTATTAAAAATCAACGAGCTACACCAACCGAAACAAACCGAACGGAAATAATACCTAATATGCGATCAACTCGCAGTAAAAATACCCGATCAATAAATAGTAATATTGTCAGCACAGCAATGGATATCGTTGAAGCAAGTAGTAGTACACGTTCGTCTAGCACAAATAAAACTGATGTTCCCTGTGGCACATTCGATGAAGACTTTTATGAATCAGTTAATTTGAATGTGCGTCAGAATTTAAGTTGTCACATTGATGGCAAACTCGAAAGTGGATCAGCCTCACCGAGCTCTTTAAGTATGACGAATGCAATACCAGCCGTTCGAAGCACTTTGGTTAAGAGTGCACTAGTGACTGACAGTGAGATACACGAAGCAACAACATTAGCTACAATAACAGCATTTCCAACACTACTCACTGCTCAACAGTATGGAGCCGATCCAATGCCATTGGGAAAAATTAAAAAACCCATTACGAAGAATTCATGGAAGTGGAAATGGGATTGTGTTAAAAAATACAAATATGTTAATGAAGGAGGTAAGGTTGTTAAGAAAATTAAGCAACCTATAGCTGGAATACGAGATTTATCTAAATTAGATATGTGGACTCAGCTAACAATGAGAACAAAACATGAAGAAATTCAACGACAAGAAATTGAAACAAATGGCCAGGAACAAAGTCTGACTATTAGTGAAACAGCCCGAGAGGAAAAACGTAGACTTATTGACCAATTAAATAACATATTGGACCGAAGAATTTTGCCACAAATTAATTTAGAGCAAAATGATCAACGAATTATAAAATGTGAACCTTCTGATGATGACCTCAATGCAGAGGGCTCATGTAATCCTTCATCTGCAACAAATAATCTACTGGCCCCTGATGATTTATTGAGTATTTTGTGTTTATCACGAACCGATCAAACATCGATCATAAATCAATCGAAAATCATACTAAGCGGCGAATGGGCTCGGCCAAGGTGCTACATCTGTTTCGGGTGTGGCGCTAAATTTGAAACAGTAAAATTACTCGACGATCATCAAATTTTACGACATCCATATGTGTATTCAACACATTATGAAATTGTTGGTAAAGAATTGATTGATGGCAATCTTTTTCGACATTTCTATATACCATCGGCAGCTCTTCAACGTCACAGTGAGTATGTGCAACATAACAATGCCATACAAGATCGTAAAGATAATATTGTTGTCGAAGATTCAATGGACAGTGTTACCTCATTTTCGATAAGTGTTTCAAAAAGTGATTCGTTCGATACGGATTCAAATTCGAGAAACTCAAAAGAAAGTGTTCCGTCCATCAGTTCAACATCAAATAATGTCTCAAACACAGACGATGCAGTTATTGTCAATAAGAAATCATGCACCAAATGCAATCGTGTTTGTAATGGCTTAGTTGATTTGTATCGTCATATGCTAGATTGTTCGGGTGATTATGCATGGTTTCTGGCTAAAAAACGTCATAATATTAAGTATCGATACTTTGGATCGAGAAAACGTAGAATTCGGACTAACTTTAAGCATCGTCGACCCATTCGTCCGAAAAAGGAAGATGGCGATACGACATCACGTACTAAAGAACCTCAACCACCAAAACCAAAACCAAGTGATGGTAAGTAATTTGAGTCAATTGTTGATTATGATGATGGTGTATGTAAATAAATAAATATTATTTATTCAACTTATTGGACAATTGCTTCTGGGCCATGGAATATTTCTTTTTACAACCGTATGATGTTAATCAAAGGATATTATAACATCGGTACGGAGTTTGTAACGCCCCTTAATATTTATCGTAGAAATTTTTTTTTAACATCATTGTCTTTCTCATGAAATTCTTAGTAAAAATATGAATATCCGTCTGTCCGTCTGTTCGTTATGTAGTCCTTGAGCAAATCGGACAAGATATAGGAGAGGCTGTGGTACAGTGTGCAGATAATTTTGATAAACTATTTATTTTCTCGAAAAATAGTTGAAATGTAGAAAAAATGAATATGACAACAATTATAGAGAAAACAAAAATAAATATTTCATTCATAGATCAAAAACTTCTACGACCTACCGTTATGTCGCTGCAGTCAATTTTATGTAATTTCTAACGTTTTTGATCATTTGCTCGAAAAATATTTGGATTATGGAAAAAATGATAGATAAGAAAAAAATGAAGATTTTATTAATAGACCAAACAGCTCTATGACCTACCGTTATAGCTCTACGATCAATTTTATGTCATTTGTTTAACCTTACTCAATATTTACAAACAGAATATACATGGAAAAAATCGTAGATAATAAACAAGTACTCATATGGGTATATTATAATCGGCGTAGCTAATTATTCCTTTACTGGTTTTATCTAGTACAAAGCCAGGATTTAGATATGTGATTCTACATGCGGCTTGGTTTGATTTTATTAAATTAGCTGAACAAACACAAAAAATCCTATATTGAGCAAATTTTCTCAAGCAAATGACATCAAGGACCAATATGAAAAAAATAATTTTTTTCTATTTCATATTTTTCGACCGATGGTCTTCAATTTTTATGATTTTTTTTTTATTAATTATTCAAAAGGGCGAAATACTCTGAAATTAGCCAGGGACAAACAAAAGGATTAGAATAATAATAATTATTAGATAAATAAAAAATAATTAAAAAATTTCATATTTATTCATACAAATTGTAAGATATGTAAAAGGAGTCCCCGCTAAAACCACCATGTCCACTAAAATTCTATATATAGAATGGAAATGAAGCGTAACACAACCGAACGTGAGCAATTTTCCATTTCTATCTATCTTCAAATGTTTAATATCTTATGTACATATATACAATATACATATGTTGTTGTTGTTGTTGTTGTTATAGTAACGTCAGATGTCTTCCTGTGCTTCTTCCGTTTGCAGAACAAAAAAATGAGCTGCCTCTTTACGCGTTGTCCACAGTAAAATAACATTTAGGTCTGTAGGGTTTTCCGGACTGGCGTCATGTTCTTATAGCTATTTAGTAAACGGCATCATCCAAACCGTTATGATGCATATGTATTATAGTTCGGTTCCGTTCCGTTCAGAAATTCCGTTGAAGGACTCTCAAACTTTTGCTCTCACATTTGGATTTAGATATAATTTCGTACTTTTTAAATTAACGACGATGTTCAAATATCATAAAATTGTTTGATTGTATTCATTCGATAATTCATCGTTTTCTATTCCAGCTGAATCTATACAACGAATGTTGGCAAATCTACCGGCAAAACGAGCGTGCCGTCAAATATTTCCAAATTTACTACAAAAACGTACACGAAAATTTGTCTCGACAAATGTACGAAACCACAAACAATTACTGGTCAAACAAACTGGAAAACCATCGATAGGCATTAAATATGTAGCCGCAGCAAATAGTGCAATCACAAAAAATGTAACAATGCGCTCGAAATTGGTAAATAAATCTGCTACAAAAACGGTGGAAGTTGTCCGAAAAACTCGATCAAGTTTAATAATAAACGATAATGGTACACAGGAAATACAAGCACATTCCAACAACAAGATGGATGATACAAATAAAGATGTTCTAAAATCAATAAAATGTCGAACACGTCAGGTGGTTAGTAAAATTGCCAATACGTTTCGACGGCCATTACAAAAAAGATTACTTCGCAATAAGTCCGATCAATCTGTTGCTAAGGTTAGCAATAAATCTCTTCAACCAGAGACAACGGTGCCAAATGCCAACATTAAGGAAAAGACGCGTCAAGCGCTAATACGAAGAGCGTTTAGTTTTCGTAAATCGCGAAGAAAAGTTATTGAAAATAATGAAGAAAAGAACGTTATTTCGAATGAAACTGATGTACAAAAAGTTAATGATGATAAAGTACAACCAACGGATAATAAATCCGGCAATCATTTAGCTAAGAAACGTGGTAAAACACTTAAGAATCTTCTGAAGACTATAAAGAAAAATTGTCGACAAACAAGCTCCTCAAGTCCAGATAATAAAACAGAAGTTTACACCAAAGCTGATCATATACTATCTGAAGAACTTCTTGTTGCTAATGATCATAAAGATGCTAAACCAAGCCAGGATTTAGATATGTCTCCAGAACAATGTGAAACTGCAGATAATAAGCTGACTAAAAGTAAAGGAAAGATACTACAAACTAAAAAACTTGCAGGTGATATTTTTCAAGAAGATTTAGAAAAAGATTGTCTCGTTCAGCCCATTACGACGGAAGTCACTGAGCAATGTCAAGACAAAACTACAATTTCAAAGGAAATTCAAATCGAAACTCCTACACAACCTTTATCTGATGAGAAATTACCTAGTAGCAATGGCGAGGACAGTCACAGTACACCGACGGCATCTACATTACCAGAACCAACTAAAACTCCGTTGACCACTAGAAGAAGAACACGAAAACTTAATGATTGCATAGCCATGTTAACAGGGAAACTACAAGAGAAATTGGGGGTTCCATTTTTGGAAACTGATTGTAATGTCTTGCCTAATCCCATAAATGACATAGGTTCGGAAAATAAAATTTGTGACAATATTGAACCGGCAACCGAAATTGGGGAAACCTTAAATAATTTGGAAGTCGTTATAGAAACTGTCACAGATAATAATGTCGATTTTACAACAACGGATTCAGCATTGGACGAAGTAATTTCGTTAAAATCCACCATAGAAACGTCAGAATCTTCTGCAGAAGGAACCCCAAAGAAAAAACGTGGAAGAAAACCTAAACATCAAATTTTAGAACAGGAAAATAAAGCTAAAGATATGGAATCACCAGAATTGAATTCCATGACCAATGAAATAGTTGCAGATTTGATTGAATCAATTCCAGACATTGTCCCTGCAATACCAAATTGCTTAGATGCTAAAATGGTTGAGTCAAGTTCTGATGTAATTAAAAATCAAACTGAAGAAGTTAGAATCTTAAACGATCTATCATCTGATTCTAAAACTGAAGATTCTAAGTTATTAACTGATGAATTAACGCCAGAAACGTTGATGATAAATACGAATGAAGAAGAAATTCTTGAAGTAAAACTTATAAAAGGTGGACTGAAAACAAAAAATCTTGCAAAGCGTATAACAAAAGATGGCGTTACTATTAAGAAATCGGAAATGCTAACCAAATCAATTGAGTTGTCCGATACTGAATCACAATCGAAAAAATTACCGTTGAAAAACAAAAAACCAGTGGTTCGATCAAAAAGAATAGCTACTCAAGGGAAATTATTTGAATCAAGCGATGACGAAGAACTATTACCTTGGGATCCGGAAATTGGATTTGTTAGTAGAGATTCCAAACTATCAACTTCGTCTGGTTCTGCCATAATTAATGAAAATAGTTTGGATAAAATTATTCCAAATGAAGCATCGGAATCCACAGAAACGGTTTCGGATACCCAAAAGACAACCATCAAACAAAAGAGAAAACGGAAAAATGAATTGGCCAAAATTATAGCCGATCAATTGTTAGAAAGTTTTAAAGAAGTCGATCAATCTCGTATAGAAGAATTGAAAATTATTCATGACCTTTCAATTACAAATAGCAACGATGATTTACTGTTGACAACTACATTCTCACATACTCCGCCTCCAAAAAGGAAAACTGTGGCTAACATCACTAGTGATGCATTAATTGATTTGGATACTAGTTTTGAGGACGCCGATTGTGATGAAGTGCCAAGGGATGCAGCAAATACTAAGTTAGCCAAGGTAAAAAGTAAAAGAAAAATGGCGACACAAGAAAAATTGTCAGATGTAGTGTCCAAGATGGATAAGTCGATTAGTGTGTTTGATACTTTAAAATTAGACATGGCCAAAGAAAGTTCACCGGAAACGCCTAAGAAGGCCTTGGAGTCCATAAAAGAAGACAATAAGGAGGAGAAATTGTTAAATCCTGTAATTAAAATATTTAAACATGGAAAATATCAGGACACCAAAGTTATTGGCAATAAATTAATAAAACCGGAATTGCCTAGTAATAAGTCTGACGATAAAGTAACAACAGATGTTCTTAAGAAACCTATTGGTTTCTTGGTGGAAGAAAAGAGTAAGCGAAGTCTTTGTCTAAGTAAGGCAGCACTTAAAACTAATATAATCAATCAATCTATCTCATCGGATTCGTCTCGAAGCAAGAATAATGATGTTGACAGTAAAATTGAAGAAAATATTGGACCTGAACAAGTTCAACGCAAAAAACTAATTCCGACAAATGGCAAAAATAATAAAAAACAATTACGAAATCTTAAATGCGTTGGAACTAAATCAACAAATAAAGTTTCGGAATTAATTTCTGATGTTCAATTAGTACCTGTGCCGAAAATTAATATTATCGAAAGAAAAAAGGAGAGTCCAAGTAATATACCAAAAGAAAATGTTGCTTTCAATTTGGAAACATTTGATTTCAATATATTAGTGTCTGACACTGAAACAAACAGAAATCAGAAACAAATTAAATCTGCAGATAGTCCAAAGTCACCGCTTCTACCTACATCATCGAATTCATCCGTTGATACAACTGCAATCATAGTGGACATCAAAGAATCTTCAAAGGAAGTGGGATCGGACACGAAAAAAGGAGCCTTATCGAAAACAAAGCGATTTCTAAGAAAACAATTATCAGTACAAAAATCTCAGCAAGATTCTCAGAAATCGACAGGAAAATCTAATTCCAACGTTAATGATTTAGTGGCACAGATTATAAATGATTTTACAACATCGACAATTGATTCACGTAATAATTCACCAGTTGTATTTGGTGAATTACCCAAATCAAATGCGGAACACCTCAATAAAACATCCAAATCCAATGAACCATTTAATAATCTTAAAAATTCCATAAACAATGTTAATAACGTGACCAAAGATAAACGATTGGATATTGGAATTTCATCCAAAACCACCACATTTGAAATGACGACCAAAAATAGAACTGTTGAAAATATCATTAACATGGACAAATTGTCAATGATTAAATCACCAATTCGTGCACCATTTATGTCACCCAGATGGGAACCCACGATTGAGGAGAAAACGGAAGGAAATTTTGTGCCAAAACCAAAGCCAACATTGTCGGATGGTGTTTTTAAGGAACCAGTTTTCCAAAAACTTTGGCCAATTAAAAATTCTGATTCAAATCCATCGACGATAGAGAAATCAATTTTTCAAAATGTCAAAGATAAAACTAAGAAAATCTATGGTAAAATATCGAAACGAAAATCGAAAAAAGTCGAATTAATGACGAGCAGAAAATCGATTCCACCAAATTTACCAAAACGTCCATTGCTTCGGCCAAGTATTTTATCCGGTAAAATTTCCAGTGGCAATAGCAATAATGATGAGGTGAATAATTGTCTAAAGAAACTGGAAGCAAATAGTTTATTTGTTGGTAAGACCATAGAATTTGAGAGTAATTCGTTGTCTAAGATTTTTGTTAATGAGAAGAATGCGCCAAGCAGTAAGTCTGTTGATGTCATTGGTGAAGTAGATTTGACAATTGGAAATGATGATATTTCCGATCAAACTACTGATAATACAACAAAAGAAATGGAGACGGCTAAGAGTAAAAACTGCGAGGACATCATTGAGAAGTCATTAACAAAATATGGGATGTTTGATCAGCCCATTGTAAAGTTATTCGATTGTGCTATTGGAACATCGATAAGTGATGGTAAATTGAAAATGAAGAATGTTGAACCGGAATTTAATGATCCGGTAATTGAATCAAATATTAACATTAAGACAACCGAAATGAATACAGCAAAGAAACGAATTGGAGCCAGATTCAAACAAGGTCGAATGGGCTCTCTAAAGCGAAGGTATCAAAGAAAATCTTTAATTTCAGCTAAGAACCAACTAAACACAAAGGAAAATCAGCTAAAAAAACCAAATAATAATAGTGCCGAAATCAATGAAGACGTTAGACCTTCAGAAATTGAAACCAACAATACGAAAAACCTTAATGTCGGATTTTTACTAAGTAATTCTCCAGAACCAGAAATGACACAAAAAGCTACGACTCATCCGCATTTAACGCCAAATTATGAATCATCTCAAGAGACAACCCTCTTCAATATTGTTAACAAAATACGCGATGCAGACAATCAATCCGAATCCGAAGAGGATCTTTGTCTAGCGGCTATTGCTAAAAGTCTTAATAATAAAATAATGAATTCGGATGAATTCAATCAAGAACCAGATTCACCACCGGTTGAACTATCCGAATCTTTTGTCCAAAAGAACGGCTTTAGCTCATTGGTATCTACGATGAATGTGAAATTGAATGCCAAACCAACAGATCAGCCTATTAAGGAGATCGTACAAGAAAAAGCGGATTTTCTCGATCAAGATGATAATACCAATACCGAATTGGTTGACATGGATCTTGAGGATAATGTTAGTGTTTATACAAGTTTTTCGGTGGAAACATCAATTACAAGTAACGGTGGTAAAAATGGAAACAAAAAACGAAGACGGCCCCGAAAATCCATAACCTTAAAGTCAACCAAAAAAGCCAAGAAACCAACGGACTGTTTTCTTTCGCCTAGCGAAACTCATTTTTGTGATATTTGTTTGAAACATTTTCGAACGCCGGGCGGTTTATCTACACATAAAATGACATTAACACACATATCAAAACTGTCAGAACAAGAATTTTTAAAATCCAAAATGGAACCACCTAAAAATCCTAGCCCTGTTCCGTTGCCCATTGAGGAAGTCCCAAAATCTCCGAAAAATTTAACAATTGAAGTTGCTGAAAGTATCCAATCAAACATTTTGACACCACAGCGACTTAACGACGTGCCTAAAGTTATTTTGAGTCCAGCACATGCACTTACTCTTCCATATCTTAATCAAAGTGGAATTGAACCAATATCATCACCAGAACAAATGGATTTCACATATGATCGTTATAGTACAATATCTCAGCAACCATTAGTTCAAACAGAAAATTCCCGATTGGCCCTGAGTCAAGAAGAACGATTGTTCTATGAATGTTGTAGCATGCTAAAGGGTTCGGATAGATCTTCAATGCCCATTCATAATTCACCAAATAAATATTATCCACTGTCCCGAATACCAACTCACGATGTGACACCAACAACGAAACCAGTAACACCAAAATCCAATGAACAATATACGTATCTAGTCCCTGACGATTCAAAACAACGTTCCATTGTAATATCGAAAATTGACGTCAATCAATTTAGTGATATATCATCGGATTCAAATCCTGCCTATTCATGTCCACAAGTTCCTAATTCATCAGAAACACAAAATATATTTCCGATTGAAGAGCACAACACAATGAACAAATCATTTGCACTTCAAACCAACTACCAAGTGGCATGCCGAGATAATCAACGGAATTCGGAAAAAGATGATGAGCGATTATTTTTGGACAATATTATCGAGCGCAATTATCCGGAAACATTTTCCGATATGGGAGATAGTTTTCCGTCATCACAAGATGCTAGTGAAAGTGAAAATTATGTCCAAACCATTTTAAATAGATCTGAGAAAAAATTAAATTCAAATTCAATCTATGATCAAGTAAATTATGCGACGCAATTTGGAAAGGATGCGATTTTGGAAGATAGTATTGGCGGCGAGAAAAATGGAATGGCGGAATTGACACATATTGCACTACATGAACCTAAAATAGATTCTGTGCGGTAAGTTTATGTAAAATTGTTATTTAGAATTTAATGGGAATAAATCTGCCCTCAAACAGTTCCTATATTAGGAGCGGTGGCCTAGTTCTTTTTTCAATTAATTTTAAAAAAATTATAGTTTTCTAGACCACTAAATATAAATAGAAGAATATTATACGTATCCTTCCGTCCTAGGGACGTGCGCTTGCTTTTCGCTTACAGTGATCTTTTCAGATGCTGCTGTGTACGTGCGTTGTCTGGGGCCTGCTTCTGGGTCGGTGATGGAGCGCACCTTCAACGTTTCCCTAAATTATATTCGCATTTTCATTCCTTCTTCAAAGCCTATGTTATTCTGCATTACCAACACTAAACCTATGACTTATTGTCTATTGTCAAGTAGAATTTTCGTAGTTTCCGATAGATTCCAAATTCTTTCCATCCACGAAAAATAATTCATAATTTTTTTTTTCTTTTTTGAACAATTTTCAGATCACCTATGGACTCACCACTTCATTCGAATTCATCTCAAAGTTCTACAGTATCAAAACTTCGAACCAAAGCCGCCATGAAAGGATACGAAAATTTCAAAGTATCAATACCAACAATGGGGTTAGATTTACAGCAAGCACTGAATCGAAGTCCAAATCCGGCCGGATGCAAATTAGCCGCCTTAGCTGACATTGCTTTAGGTAATGATGTACCACATGCAGTTGGTCTTAGTCGTTCAACGTGTACGGATGATGAATCAGATAGTATCGTTAAAGATTTAGGGGAGAGTCCACTGAATATTGAATGTGAAACGTCGGCAATTTGTAAAATTATCAAACAAAAAGATAATCTTGGAAATAAATTAGGATTTAAGCAGAAAAAGAAAGTGTCACAAAATAAAACTGGCAAACAAACGAAAGCATTGGAAAAATCGCCAAAATCTAAAGATATTTATGATTTTGATGATTCTCGTGATTCGTTGGATGCTCCACTTGTTACATTATCACAGGCTAGATCAAAACCATCGGAAACTGATTTAATTACCACCAGTGATGTTGTTATTGAACATCAAGACAGTCCCGAATCAAGTTATTCCGATCGTGACGATTTTAATTATGATTCGGTTAGCGAGAGTGAGTCATCCGGCAACGAAAGTCATGCGTCAAGCGTTAAAACGAGTCGAAGTGTTAAGTCGATAAATAATTTACAGAAAAAGTGTCTTATCATGGGTAGAATATTTAAAACGGCCAAAAAAACCGAAATGACTGCCGAAAAACCACCGAAAGATACGAAAAAAACGATTCCCAAACAAGAGCTGGACAAATTGTTTGATAGTTTGAGAGGTGGCAAAAAGGAGAAAGTCGAAAATGAACAAATTGATAGTGGGAAATGTGAAAAAGGCAATAACAAAGTGACAAATCAAAGTAGCAGCGGCAGTAGTTGTGGCCGAGAAGAAAAACCAAAATATGCTGGTAGTGGTGGTGGTGGTGGTCGACGATGTCGAAAACCACGTGAAGTGGCAAATTTAGAAGCCGAATGGGGCATGTCTATGGATCAGATAATTGAGCTAATTGGTGTTGGACAAAGAAAAACACAACGGCGTTGTGCCGCTAATAAGCAACGGACATTTGCCGAAACATGGAGCTCTGATGAGTACGAAGAGTTTCATTCGACGAAGGACATTATTGCATTGATACAAGAAGCGGAAGTGAAAGCTCGTCGGGCGAGAAGTAGAAGCGCTAAAAATGCCAAGAAAAATGCAGAGCAGCAAAAAGATGAGGAAAGTAGCGTGAAAGAGGAAAAGAAAGTTAAAGATATGGAAGGTGACAATATGGTGAATGAATTGGAACAGGAAAAAGGCAAAATGGAACCAGCAATTGAATTAAATCGGAAAATGGTAAATGACAAGGTTGTTAATAAAGAAGTAGAAAAAGACAAGGAGAATAAACAATCATCTAAACAAAAGCTTAAGGAAGAAGATAAGAAAAAGAAACCCAAAGAAACAGATAAAATAGAAACTGAAAATAAACAAACAAAGTCAACAAAAAAATACAAAAAATCAACGACCTATGCAGGTGTTGAAACGGACGATTCTGATGTAGAATCGGAATGGAGTAAAACAATAAAACGATCTAAAATCAAGAAACGCCGAAGAACCATAGCGTTTCGAGAAGATGACACAAAACCCAAGGACCAACACAAATCGAAAAAATCGAATTCATCAAAACCATCACCGCCGTCTGAACCAAAAACAATGGCACGCCGAAAGCGAATTGCATCGGAGATGCTTTACTATTGGTCATCGTCCAGTGATGAAGATTTTGGTCGTGTTAAACCGCGTGAGAACTACGATGACGATAATTTGGAACAGCATGGTTGGATTGTGGGTGATTCGCATAAAAAACTAGTTACTCTATTGGCCCATGCAAAGGGCAAGAAAATTGAAGATTGCGGAGTAAAAGAGGCCATTCACAAGAAGAAAACATAGAATCACTACTAGGCAAGTAATTTTTTTTTAATTTTTTTTTATTATATTTTTGTATATATAATTAGAATGTCATGGAATCATTTGTCATTTAGCAGCTAGTATTAAGTTTTGGCAAACAAATAAAAACAAATACAAAAATGTTAGTAGTCTCTCTCCAAGCAATAATTTTGCCTAGACCGATTGTGCAATAATATTATGTAAAAATGGTCATGGTTAATAAAAATATTTTGTAGTGTCATATAAGAATAAATATTAAAAATAGAGTTGCACTTTAAAATATTGGTGACGAGGATACAAATTTTATAATGTGCCAATTTCACAAAAAAAAAAAAAAAAAAAATGGCAACTACAGTAAATTAATTTTTTTCTTCTTTTAATTCATGCCTATCTTGTTCCATATCACGCAGAAATAATTAGATGAACTTGTTCCTAATATCTGATATTGAGTTTCATATAAATAATCCAATCATGTGTTCCAATCTTTTAAATATTTCAAACAAAGAATAAGGATTAGGTGCTTTTCCTATTTTCGAACTAACTTTTTATACAAAAATTTAAGTCCAAGTCTTATGTAGTTTTTATGGAATAGTTGCACTTACAATACCTGATATATACAAGATTTATTACACTAAATCACTTAGAAAATGTGTTTTTTGATTTTATTTTACTTCGTATTTTGTGTGTTGAAGATAAATTTAGCGATTTTAATAGAACTAAAAATAAAGAAATTAAATAAAAATATTCTGCTTATGAGCTTTCGTTCGAGAAACTTCAAAAAAAAAAAAAACTATTTCGAATCGGTTTTTTTTTTTACATTTCGTATCTTAAAATGTATAACTGCCCAAGTTCCCACTAATTATAATTATATTATAATGTAGGTACATAATCCCACCTAGTCAGTAGGTGTTAAGTTTAAGCACGAAACTCGTATCAACCAATATTAATACCGCGCCAAGAATTGCATGTCAAATTGGACACTTTTATATTTGCCTTTCTACATGTCACAATACGACGATAATGAATAACTCTTTCTATTGACTCGATCTTACCTTTTAAGAAACCAATTCCATCATTATGGTCTTCAGTTTGAAGTTTGTATGTAACACACCTATCTTCATCCCCACTCTGAAAATAATATCCCTAATCAAATCCGTTGGAACAAAAATTTACAGCGTATGACAACACCTCCTCAAAAACTATTTCAAAATTTGCACATTTTACAACTCGTAACAAATATAACCGAGAGATTTATATACACCTAATCCTTTTTTTACGCCAATTCACTTTAACACGATTGGTTGGAGCGGAACGAATCCTTTTTGCGCGATTTGTTTACTTTTTAACGTGATTATTTCACGTCATTATGTCATGTCCGTTCGTCCGTCTGTCCGTGATCAATATTCCGGTTAAACGGTTGATGCTGAAATTCTGACAGTTTATTATATAGTTCTAGAGTAAGATCGCTATTGTTTTGGAAGCAAATTGTGGGAGTGTTCACCTAATTTTGATATAAATCATTTATTTACTCAAGAGATAGTCGGAATGTAGAAAAAATTAATATGACAAGAATTATAGAGAGTACAAAAATGAAGATTTCATACATAGACCAAAAAGTTCCACGATATACTGTTATGGAGCTGCAATCAATTTTATGTCATTTCTAGGGTTCATTTTACGCGACTTTTTCTAAACATCAGAATCAATGTAAATACAAGGTAAAATATTCACAAAAATCCGTCTAACTTAGTCAATTTTTATCCGTTTTGGCTGAAATTTTGCACAAACATGGACTCTAATGTTTGCAATAAGATTGACTATTAGGATGAAGAAACAGCGTTTAGTATGGGCCAAGCTACTTTGGGGCAATACTTAGGCTGACTACTTTTAAAATATTATTGCAATGTTAGAAAAAAAAAATGTAATACTTACCTCCTAAATTTGTAATCCAAGAAAAAAAAAATCATTAAACCAATAATGTTAGTAAAAACTTCGCGTGTCTACACCTCTATTTTAAATGCAAATATGACATATTTAACCCTAAAGAGTATGTATGTATGAGAAAGGAAAAAGAACTGAACAAGTAGTCCTTTATATTTGTATTCATACCAGTTCCGAAACAAATAGTAAATACATTATCTAAAAATGTTACGATTTCCAACTAATACGGGTTTCAGCCG
>JANSTT010017324.1:0-17549 GCA_026745375.1 Platyura marginata
TACATACCTATATATGTATATATATATATATATATATATATATATATATATATATATACATAACATCATAATGTTGTTACTGCTACACATCCATGCATACTCGTACATTGGTGATAGATGCTTCATTATACCAAGGATTACATTATAAACCGCCAAAGTAAACATTTTGACAAACAATTCACATTATTAGATCAACATTTTCACATGTTTTAGGTGTTTTAGGTACGATGTATGTACAATAGATGGTTTTAATAAGCTACATCAAAGTTAAATACCAAAATACTAGCCAACATTTTCAGTATTTACCCTAGACATGTAAATCATGTTTAAAATCAAAACATTTTACGAATGGTTTGATGATTTCAAATATAATTTCAGTGTAACTTTATGTAAAATTTTGTATTAAAATTAAAAATATAATGTAAAGGTACACATGTAAAAACAGGATGATCAAAATTTGAGTTATCTATGCTGGCAGACAACTAAATTTAGGATAAAATTCTAAAAAAAAACCATTTGCTTTATTTGCAAAAAAGAACAATCAATTTTAAAACGTTTTGGCTTATGAATTTTTAAAAGAAAAGTTTCTTTTTGGATGAATGTCAGAACTTCATATAAAGACAATTGACAATAGTTTGGACTAAAAACAACAGCGACTAATTATTGATTTCACCTCAATTATTCATTCAATATTCAATTATCACAATTAGTAGGTATATAATTAGTGTTAATCTCATAAACAACATTAGTGTCTCTTTTTGGCTTACTTAAGTTGACACCCATAAAACAGTAATGTCATACTTTATCGATGTTATTATAACCGTAACCTTGTTGTTGCTAAAATAGATGAATAAATTTCATTTAAGCATTATTTCACAGATGATCGGTTATTGGAAGTATAAGTATATCCCATGAGTTTGCTATATTTTTCAGTAGGTATGGATTATTTACTTGATATGGCGATATGGGGATGGTGGAAAAAAGCAATTTCGAAATAATTCGCACAACTGAGAGAAATGAAAAATTTTACTAGTATATACAAATACATACTTCCATATACGAGTATATTACAATGAAAATAAAATTTGTGAATACCTACACTTTATTTAGTTATGTATTGCAAGGGAGGTGGACAGTGGAGCACAGTGAGTGGACAACCAAAATAATAATTAAGAATTTAATTAACAAAAAATGTAAGGCTTTTATTTATAAAATTAAATTTTTCATCGTTATTTAAGTTATTTAACAAGTAAAAATTACTGTGTTGTTAATTTTTGGTTATTTGAATTTTAAAAATAAAAAAAAAAAATGGTAAAGTTGTTTGAAATTTGAACCACGCAAGTATAGCTCAAATACCATACATAGAAACAAAAAAACTTATCTACTTATTTTTCTCGGACCCGAATTGAACCCGAGAGTCACGATGTGGGAGTTCATCCTATGTCATTGCGCTATACTTGACCCGTATACCGTAATTGTTAATAATAGTGAAGTGAGTTTCTCTAAATACTTAATAGATTTGTTATTAACCAACAGGAACACTTAAAAAAAAGTTAATTTGTTCATAATTACTGTGTACTCAGATTAACTTTAAAATAATATTTTACCTACCTACCTAAACACTTACACCCCAGTTCTAATTTTTAAACGAAACCATAAATAAATTTACTTTTTCTGCTCCAGAAGAATATGCAAACAAATTAAAGTCCTTATCCCTACTTATATATTTGTTTTTCATAAATTATTTATTTTTTGAAGGAAGTTGTTTTTCATCTTATGTACGTATGAAAATTTGCGTGCTAATTAAGCATGTACATGTACGTACATGAACCTATATAGAAGTAGATGCCGAAAAAAAGTTATCTTACATAGGTAGATGCATGAAGGTCATGTAACGTGATATTCAATTTCATTAAGTTGATCTAGACTAGATTCTAGAATCTATTGAAACTAATACATTCCTATTATAATTTGTGCATGCGCGAATAGAATGAACTGTCATAGATAAATTTGATGGTTATTCTGACTTTTTTAATTGTTGAAATAGTAAAAATAGTTTAAGATAAAAGTTAAATATCCACTAAAAAAAATCGGCAAAAAAAAAACATTTTATTTTAAACTCGAATTAAACTTTTAGCTACACAATGACTTCAAAGACTTAAAAGCTATCAAACTTTCTATTGGTACTTTTCAACAAACAATCTGTTCGTGTACTAAGTTGAAGGAAAAGTTGTGCATTCTTTTACAAAGTAATCGCTTATTTTGTTTAAAATTTAATTTGAGTAAAAAACTCCCTAAATACATCACTTCTTTAAATAATATATGTACAATGTACTCGTACATAAACATGTATTAGTATTAATAATGTATTAGTTGTTCAAAGTCATTATTAAACTTACAAATAAAGCTGGGTGTTCCTCCAAAAAACCAATCTACTGCTTATTAAATCGATTTTACAATTTACTTTTTAATCTACTTTATGTACTGTACATACTAAAAACTACATAAGTACATATACTATATACTAAGTTTAAATAATGGCTTATTGACGTATAATTAAATATCAAAAAAAAAAAATATATAGTTTAAAATAGGTACACCCCCAGATTATGAATTGATTTCATAAAGTAGGAAATTAATTCATAAATAATTAGAGTTACATGCGTGCTGAAATTATCTACGCATTTAATTATAAATTTCTTACGACTTCTATAGCATTTAAGAAAGTATCAATAAGTTCAAGAACACTACACAAATTAATGAGTAGCCATAGACACCAAATTCGACGGTGTCCCCCACGAATATTTGGCGAAAGTATAAATAAATATGAAAATCTCTGAAAATAGTCCAGAAAAGCTACGTATCCATAATTATGTAGCTAAATTGCATTTTGTATCGAAATAAATTACAATTTATGTATGGAAGTACTGTACATGTGTACATACATTGTAGCTATAAATAAACCGACAGCGTATGTAGATAGTAATTGAAAAAGTTTGAAAGTTATTAATAAGCAGGACTAATTGGAAAGTTGCGAATAGGAATAGGAAAATCAAAACCACCACATCCATCTTATTAATTCATTGGTAAAAAAATAATTGATGATAGGAAAAATCTTTTTTAACTTTTTTTGTTTTTGGAAAAATAATTAACTCAAAACCAATAATTTAGTTATTTTAAAAAAAAATTAATTAATTTTAATCAAAATATTTTAATTAAATGAAATTTAGTATTTCAGTCTTGATTTTTTTTTTTTGCATAATTGATTACTCACTGAATTTCTAATTATTTGGGCAATTTTTACGAATACTCTTGATCTTGATGCCCTGCCCAGTATACTTATTTTTTTCTGATATCAATATACAAACAAAAACAAATAACAGACAGTGTTGTTGACCTAAGACGCCCGTTTAAACATTAAAAAAATGGAAAACCATCGGAATGTCAATAGAATTGGCAGACTTTATTTTTAATTAAAAAAAAAAAAAAAACCTCAAAACTAACGTCAACATGTTACACATTTTTTTTTTTTTTACATTATATTAGAAATTATTTAACACGACGTCATTGATACACACAAACATCAAACAAATTTTTATTAGTTGTTTCACCTGACAAACATTAATTAATCATCAGCCTTGTGTGTTCTATTAAAAATCATTCACAAAACGTTTACATACGTTATGTATGGATGTAGGGAAACATAGATACGACATTCGTACGGAATACGCATACCGTCAGGAAATTCAAAACGCTGATTTCCTACCTCGAAAATATATTTTTAGGTTTTTTTGTTTTTTAATTTTAAATATATAGGTAAATATAATAACGATTGATCTATATATACATTTGTATATATTCTGTCAGATAGCTAGACAGCGTTCAAAGCCATAGACTCTTACACAATAAGATGAAAACTAGTATGGGACTGTAATTTACGGTTAATTGTTTGTGGTTTTTTTTCTCCTATCATTTTAAAAGTAAACCAGTTTTTCAGTATTACTCCATGTTCCCTTAAACATTCTACCAAAATGCTTATTTTACTAAAAATAAAAATTCTAAAAAAAACCCATCGTTTGTGTGTCTTCCAACTAAGCTTTTTTATGATAATAAAACATAAACATCGGACTCGACGTCCTCGATGTTGCTGGTGGTGGTGGTGGTGGTGCTCAGGGGCTGAAGCTATACCCATATATAAAGTCATGGCATAGGCATTATATTATCACCCTCATTTATCATGTAATTTTACTCGAGGGTATATATTGATTCCAAATATTGGTTTCCGCTAACAAATAGATAAAAAGCCTCAGGTCTTGCCATTAAATTTAAAATATTAAAACAGTACTTGTCCCATTAGATTGAAAATTGGGACAATTATTTCGAAGGATGAGATTGGGGTAGAAAATTCCAGGCTATTTTTATCTGATAGCAAACTTTAATATATATATAGTTATATGCTGTTGTATGTATATTTCTCTTTCGCATTCTATACGTTCATCAACAATATAAATAAATAGTTTTCCATCTGGGAGATGAAAACATTTCCAATTTGATGTTATTGACAAATTGACAGTTAAACAAAATACACATATGTAGGTGGCACATATGTATGTATGTATCATTATATCGATAGTAAGCAATCACATTGACCCAATATTTACATTTAATCTCTCCAGTGTATCGAGATTCGAAATCCGATTATTTATTTTCCTTTTTTGCGGTGGGGAGCATATGAAAACATAAACACTTAAGTGTTTTTAATCCAGATTTATTTGTCGTTCTATCATAAATAAACACACACACACACACCACCAATTTTGATTGATATTCGTAAGTACCCCACACACACTTTTTTTTTTTTAAAAACAATAATTTAAGATTTTTGTTCTTTTCTTAAATTCGCACACTTAAATAATAAGATTTATTCACAAAAAAAGAAAAAACACTCGAAAAAACCAAAATAATTTGTATTTATATATTTGTATGCAATTTGTATGTTTTGAAGTCACTCGTTTAAAACGCTCACTGTAGCATCCGTTACTACCGATCAACTACATTGAACTGGCTGGTTGTATGGATGCCGACAAGAAGAAGCTGAGTACCGCCGGAGCCTCAACATCCACTATAACTTCCCCAAAAACCAAGCAGATCATGCGCATGATATGACGTCACTAAATTTACACGTTTTATTTGTTTTTTTTCTGTTCTTTTTTTTTTTTTTTTGGTTACTTTTTCGAAAATTTTCTTCCGTTCAGCTGTTAGCATTTCCAATGTTTTTGCTCACATCTCTCTACTACATATTTTAATATACAGACAAGTACCTACATACATACATACATACATACCCAGGTACCTACATATCGACGTGCAATCATAAACCACACAACACAATTTATAGTAAGGGAGTGATAGGCATATAGTAGTCCAAACAAAGTTCTATATATTGTTCACTCGAAACTTAACTCATCTGTAAAAAATCAACCTGATATGGGTTGGTCATGAATGTGTAAAAGAGGATTACCTACATGATGAGATGGTTCAGTTTTGTTGTGACGGGTGGCGCGTCGACGGAATTGTAGTAAGAAAACCTTCAGTTGCTTAATGTATTATTTACAGAAAAATTTAAAAAAAAAAATCGTCTTCACTTGGCATTAAGATGTGTATACTGTATACATTGTGGGGTGTTAGAAAAACCAATGAGGCATAGTCCACTGGTATATTAGGTAATAAAAGAAATACCACAATATGTATGAACTTGGAATACATATCAACAAATATGTACATATGTAGAAATATTGTAATCAGTTACAATTTATGCTAATACCAGAAATATCGCCGAGGGCATTATGCCTAGCTGAGTTTAGCTTAACAAAAAATAAGATCTTATCTAAACGTGACTCTCTACACCCATATGTGGAATAACGTAAGATGGTAAGTGAGTAATTGGTAGAAAATAAATACGACATGATTGAAATTGATACCTACACTGACTGATATATAAAAGCAGGACACGAGTGTAAAATATCGTGTATGGTTTTATGGGTTATGGGTCATAGAAAAACTATATGATTACCGGAAAATAGTTAAGGTGCTTGTACACGGGCTGTACAGTGCACAGATTTTAATCTGTGGTCGTCTGTGATCATCTATAGATTTCTATGGATTTTTGTACTGCCACAGGCGTGAACTTCACAGATTTTCATTTGGGCGGAACGCGAGAAGTCTGCGAAAATTTTATGCAGATTTACATGGCCTGAATGATCTGGAATATTTGCATGAGCTAGTCGCGCCGATCTATAAGTATTTCATGCTTTAATTAAAAAATATTACTTTGTTCTGTTTACAACTTAAATTACATATGTACCAATTATTTTTTATTAGTGCAGCGGTTTCCAAATGAGAGGTCGCGAACCAATTTGGGGTCGCAGGCAACTAAAATCGGGATGTGTAATGTGAATGTGTAATGTCTGTACTAGGACTGACCTTTTTTACAGAAGTTGTTATGCAGTGTAAACTATATTTCAAAATATTTAACATTTTACATTCAAACATTGGGTTCAGTACAGTGGGCCATGAAATTAGTTGAAAATTGGGTTGTATGAAGAAAAAATGGTTGAGAACCACTATTGTAGTGCATATAATGTAAGCTATCTCATTGATATGTATGTATAGACAAAATCACAAAGAATATCGGTCTTTGATGTACCTGACAGGACAGGTAATAAATCAAACAAGAAAGTTTCATATCTAACTATTCATGAATATTATATAAGCAAATGATATCGAAACTAATTTATTAACAAAAGCAAAAGGTAATAGGTAAATGTCAATCATTTTATATTAATTGAATTATCATTTTCATTTACTGGAAAAGCCTTATAGAAATGCGAACGTATAGTCAAAATTAATATTGATATTGAAAATGTAATTAAATATCCAGATGATCTGTGAGCAAGGAACAATTTTTTTTTTTGAATATTCTGCCACACATATTATAACGAAATCCAAAAATCCAAGTATTGGTGCTCGAATCTCGGTAGTAAGGACAATTTTTGAAATATCTTCTAATAAAAAAGAAATGTAATGATTAATGAACTACTTGTTTATAGTAAATCGAGTTAAAAGAACAAACATTTTAAGTAAACCAATTTATAATTAAAATCGTGTAGGTTTATTTGTAAATATAATTACTAATTTTATAGATGCAGCACTTAATTTGTGTTACATAAAATATCTTTGTTTAATTTTAGTTTAGAGAATATTATGGATCATAAAGTGGTGCAAAGCAATACATTTGAATAAATTTTCCATTTCATTATTTTTTAGATTTTATGTGAGTGTGCCGAATTTTTGAGTCCCCGTAATTTTTCATTATAAATAGTTTTGAAATGCCTAAGGGGCTAACAATAGAGAAGAATTTCAGTGTGACTGCCCAAGAGGTATCACGAATGTCCGACTTGTTCGACTGGGGGCTTTTAAATGTCTTTAATCTATATTTCCCGAAACAGCTAAGAGTTTTTTGTACCGGTTTCTAAGGGACGTTCCAAACACCGTACCAAAGTTATAATACCCGATTAAACTATGCTCATATGGATATAAAAATGAGTTATCTCTTTCCACCACATTAAATTTGTAATTGTGCTTTTATCGCCTGTCTGCTTGGGTTTTAGTCCATAGCTTTTCTTGGCATTTAGTTAGATACATCCATTTGGTGGATTTGATTTTGATTGTAGAGGAGACAATACCGTTTTATTTTCACGAGGCTGATTTTTATTTGGTACAATTCTTTTTTTTTTCTTGCGTTTAATTTTATTTGAAAGCTTTTATTTTATTTTATTTTTATTTTACCAAACGATCACCATACCATATTTTTTTTAAAAGTTAATCGCTCGAAAATTGGTTAATATTATTTTGTGTGTTTGTATACAATCTCATTTACATTGAATAGAAATAGCTTTTCATGATCATTTCGGTTGTGTGGGTCGAATATTTTCCCATCAAATGCTTTGTTTATTTTTCTTTTCTGAGATTATCCATATTTCTTTCAACTTAGTCAATAATAAAAAAAAAATAATTGAGTTAGACAAATGCGGCGTTATTAGTTTGTTTTATTGGCAAAGTTATCTGAACGTTTGATGGATTTACTACTCGTAAAACAAAAATGGGATTGATATAACGATATTAGCTAGTGGAATAACGACGAATCATAAAAATATTAAATGTGACAGTTTTATTAATATAAATAATACCATTTAATATAAAAATAATAATCCTCAAGAAAATATTGCTGTCGGCAGAGCTGACGATGAATATGTAATGCTAATTATGTAATGTAATGTGTGTTTAATTAATATTAGAAGACTAATCTTGTTAGTACAAGTACTATACTACCTAAATATAAGTAGGTAGGTATATATAGATTTTTTCTTAGTTTAAAATATAGTTTGTGGTTAAGAGGTGTTATCAAATCTGTTGATCGATTTTCAGCGATATTGGAAACATATTATAAAAATGCATATTAACTAAGTACGAGTACCTACAGACATATGTAATTTATATGAAGTGCAAAATTGACATTTAATTATTAGTTGTTATCAAAAATGATAACAGCTATTCGATTAACTTTTATCAAAACAAAATGTACATAATGTATATAGCATGTAAGTATTTACCGTATATGAACAAGATAAGCCGATTATGTTGATTGCTTAAAATTACATAAATTCATTATGTATATGAATGTAATACCTTACTCTATTCAACTCACCTTTTTCATGGCACTATAATGTTTTTTTTATAGTCGTATGATATTAATCAAAGGGTATTATAACTTTGGTACGGAGTTTGTCTGTCTATTATCAAGATTTCAGCTAAACGGGTGAATTTTGACAGTTTTTTAAGTAGTCCTAGAGTAAGTTTTCTATTGTTTTTGGAACAAATCGGACCAGGTTTAGGGGAGGCTGGGGTACTGTGTGCACCTAATTTTGATAAAAACCATTCATCGACTCGAAATATAGTCGGAATGTAGAAAAAATGTATATGGCAACAATTAAAGGGAATAAAAAAAATGAAGATTTCATTCATAAACGAAAAAGTTCCACGGGCTACCGTTATGGCGTTGCAATCAATTTTATGCCATTTCTGGGATATTCAATTTACTCAATATATATTTGTTGTACAGACAAAATATACACGAACAAAGACGTAGATAATACACAAGTACTCATACGGATACATTATAATCGGTGTAGCAAATTATTTCTTCTTTATAATAAAATAGCATACTTAGAGGCTGAATATAAATATATATATACTTATACATACGCATATGTATCTAATATATAATAATGGGTAAAGCCAATTAGTGCTATGTGAGAGCTCACACATGCTTATAAATGTCTATAAGGTGGAAACTGAAATTTTCTTTTATGTGGCGAATATTTATTAAAATTGAAAATTAAATGTCTTGCAGTAAGTTAGCAGTGTTGGCAACATAAATATTTAGATAATTGCAATGAAATATGTAAAAGTAGTAAAAACAAGCTTTTCATTAGTATCTTGTTTTAATTTGTGAATATAGCAGGTAACGTCGGTCTTTTTTCTTTTTTTTTTGGTTTAATTAAAACGTCTCGAAATATTACCCGCGACGTTATAATAGTTCGAACACTTTATATTTCTAAGAAAACGTTGGTTATCGGTTTAAAATTAAATCTGAGTGCTAAAACACATTAACTTTTATCTACATGCTAGTTATTTGTATCGAAACGAATAAAGAGAAAAAAAACATCTCAAAAATTATAATGGAGGGGTGACAGTCAACGAAGAAAATGTTAGCTTAAAGCCTAATTTACTTATCATATATCCTGGGCCTTACATTTAATGCTCCCCATCAACGATATTTTCGAAAATGAGTTTATGATGACAATCTCTTTATTGAGATCAAATGAAGATAAAATATATTGGCAATACATAAATCAGAGGCATAATTACAAAGCAAGAATACCTATACTCGTATGCATATAAGATAAATGAGAATTTGCTGAGCAATCATCGGCCGACCATTCACATTTTGCTAATGCGGCGAATGTTCCCACATTAAAAAAAACCTGAACCGATATTCATTGGTGATGACAGAATTAACGAAAATCGATTGATTTAAATTTCACACCTTATAAGTACATAGGTATACCCAAATCGAATTTATTGAAGTAAACAATAAAAAAGGTTAGAAAAAAAACCTTCCACAAAATTCAAATATATAGTAAATTAGAACTTGTTTTGTGCCCAGGAATTCACTCTACCAGAATGAGTGGGATGAAGTTTTACTATTTAACAAAGGTCAAGCGATTATTAATATTTTGCAACAACAAAAAAGCCAAACAACTTCAAAAGAATGCCGGGTACACTGCCACTGTACGTTCAAGATTGTTCCTTCAATATTTCCTCAACTTATACATAGTTAAATGGAATAAGTAAATGCCGGAAAATCGGTTTTCATTAATTTCGCCCTATACCCTCCAAATAAGTCGGGAATAATATTCAAATTTTTCTTGAAAATATTTGTATCACTGTTTTATGTGCATGGAAATTTGATTTACGCAAACACCAACATTTTACGAGAATGCGCAGATTGCGAAATTGTCCAATTAGAAGGTTTTAGAAAACTCAAACTCAAAACTTGGGGAGTGAAACATGAAAATGTTTTTCTCCGGTGTGTCTGAGGCCGGGTGGTTGGATTGCACTTAAAAACCGTCTAGAAATTGGATTATCTCAGCTTAAAGAGTGTCAGGTGAAATGGCAAGCATTTATAAGGTTTTCAGGAGAAACACATCAGATGCTGCTACATATACAAAGAAGATGTCATATTAAAGAGATAAACGTATATTCAGTGGTAACAAAATTTCAGAATTGTGCTAATTAGCAGATTAGGATAGATCTCGCCACGAAAAGAAGAAGAAGTTAATGAATTTCACTTTAAAATTTAGTAAAAATGTTATCCAGACTTTTCCTGTGTATTCCTGCAGCCAAAAGATAGGTTACACGTATAATTAAATGTAATATGTATTCGAAATTTCTTAGAAACGAAGACATTACATTATTTGTCACTATAAAAGTTTTTGTGTGCCTATAGTTTTAGATTGGAGTTCATTTAATTATGTAGCATGTCATTATAATTGGTACAACCGAAATCCTTTAAGTTTAGGTTAAAGTTTTGGTATTGTATAACGATGGCTTATTATGATAAACGTTAAGCAAATACTTATTATCTTGATTCTAAATATAATTCCGTTATATTTACATAATTCATTGTTTGAATAAGGTTTGGGATATTAATTAGAAATATAATGATACATAAAGTGTAATTTGATACCTATGAATATTAAATGTATAGATACCAGCAGATAATTGATTGAAATTGATAGATGACAATATCTTTTGTGTGTTATTGTTTGTTCTACAGGCGCTAAAGCAAATGAAGGTTTAACCCAATGATAATAATATGTATATGGATGATATGTAGATATAAATATATATAAATAGTGCTCTAACCTTTTCTTTACGTGAAAGAAATATGAAATATTAAACTCTGTGGCCAAAAGTTATAGTGAAGTCACAATGAATTTCAGCGAAATATTTGAAGGTATTTCTCAAACAGGAACGATAACCAATTGATTGCGCAACCCTATATCCATAAGTCTATAGCCTGCTGAGAACAAATCCAGTATTGAGAGATGCTGGAATGCATGTCAGAATCGAAAAGTGATCTCAGTTTGAAGTTAGCTTGTTCGCTGTGAATGAAAAGAAATATGTTACGGAAGGTCGAAACCGCTCACGGGGTGTCAGGGCCAGGATAAGATTTTAATATTCCAACATACTTCTACTTATTAAAATAATAAAGTGTCAAGAACAATAATAATAATTAATGTTTTTTTATTAGTTATTAGTCACCATTTTTGTATCATCTCAATCATAAATTAAATATAATTCTCTTAACCGATATTTATCAAAAAATGAATTTGCATTTTTATTTCTAAATTAATCCCCGTGACATTGATTCTTTATATAATATTCTTTGTTTTTCCTAATTTTCTGCCTCCATTAATAAATCAAATCCATTATATCATGACAAATAGACATTTTTCGTATATAAATTGCCTGTTGGCATACAGATAAAATCCGGAACCAAAACAAATAAATTTCTAAAATTCTTTCATAATTGATCTGTCTCTTCGATATAATAGTGTTATAGATAGGCCCCACCACCACCGCCGCCAGCTAATGACCGAGACAGCAAAACTCATTAATTCATTTTATTATTATCGTAATAATTCAATTAATCTCTAATTTGTGCCAGCTGGCTTGAAGTTTGTTTGCTCTCTCTTCTATATCAATACGAGATTTCATCCAGTTGGACTGACTTGAAATAATACATTTGCTTTTACGATGAAGATGATGATGGTGATGAGATGAGGTTTGACAAAAACAAAAAAAAAACAACAATAACATCCATTACACCCCACCCGTACCTTCTATATATATAAATAGATGTTGAATCTTGAATGTTTCTCCGAAAAAGTTCTCATAAAGAAAATCTTATGGAATTTGATTGTAGTATAATATAAGAAGAGCGTTTGACCATCAAGGAGGATAATACCTAATCAAAAACTAAGGACAAAAGGACACCAATTTACTATATATACATATATACAATACATATAGTTATATAATTTTGAGTCTTATTTCTCATAGATATACATTTATACAATATACGTAGATTGTATTTATTCTAGCAATGGAAACCCTTTTTCGGGATAGAGCACAGACAACAGAAGATTATTGTAGAGAAAGGCAGTCATGAAATAAAGTCTGAATATACTCTACTCAATGTACAATGTACATCTACACTGTACTTACATAAACATAGAATATTAGTTACCAAAATTCTGGAACGGCAGACACAAATAATTTGTCGAGACGAAATTGAATTCTGTTGTGCATTGTTCCATTTTACAATACCAAGGACCAGAAAATGAACTCTCCTATTGAGGATGACAAGTATTTATAAGCGGTTTTCGGTAATTATTTTGTTTGAATCGATTTGATTACTAGAATTAACATTCGAGATTTGCTTATTTTGATTGGAATTGAATTCAAGTACATTGCATTGACTGCATAGTGTATACATACGCAATCATCGTTATATATATATACATTTCTACATATGCATATCATCGATGCAATTATGATTTTACCAAACCGAGATAATGGGATTTGGATAAAATTGTGAGGTGGAAATTAATTTGACGCTGATAAAGAGAAATAGACCGTAAGCGATCAAAAATGTACTGTTCCAATGAGGGACAGAACAATAAATAATTTAACTAATGTAGCATGATATTTAGTAGGTCAAATAATAAATTTAAAAAACTAATTAACTAACAATAGCGAGCTAAAAACACATACCACCATGTGCTTATTGTGATTTCATACAGATTTTCCTTTCCAGCCTACAATAAATTTAACAATGTGACATTTTATGTTATTTCTAAGGTTTTTTTAATCATTTGAATTCAATTTACCCAATTAGATTTATTGTACCGACAAAATAGACACGGACAAAGTTGTAAATAATAAACAGGTGCGCATACGGGTATATTATAATCGGCGTAGCCAATTTTTCCTTCTTTACCGGTTTATATTATTATTAGTGTTTTCTCAGCTTTGTTTAAGACCCTTGAGTTTTGAAATGATAGTCCTTAGTTTAGTTAGTAACATTCACCCCTATTTACATACTTACATGTACTGTATTGTAAATACATATACACAGGCACACATAGCTATTTCATTACAACTGTCGAAACCAACTCGTTACTGTTGGAAGTGAATTTACAAAATTTCATTTTAGAATTGCTCTATTCTATAATAAATAACAACGAAGCGATAACGTAAGTTTATGAACTAAATACTATACTGAAGTGTGAGTTATTCCTAATTAAAAGAAAATAGTATATGTTCTTTTTTAATAATTAATAAATACATAGAAGTACTAGAAGTAGGTACATACATACTTGCAAACATATGAATAATAAATAGGAATAGGAATGGAAGTAACATAAATTGCAATACGTGAATAAATTCTGAAGTTCTTTTATCCAAACAATAATTTGTATATTATATATATGTAAGTAGAGTCTCATGTAGTAGATACGTATGTATGCGTGGTTATTTGATATGTATTTCATTATGGATATTCAATCATATCTACATATAGACTAATTAAATTAGGTTATTGCACACAATTTTTTAAAGGACATCTTGACCGCATTTGTAGCTAGACTACTTACTTAGAGTTTTTCTTCAAATTACATTTTCAATTGGAGCAGGTGGTTCGAATTCCACTGTAGACGTCTCCAATAAATCTATAATGTTTTATCATATCTATAGACTATATCCGTTTTTCTATGAAAACTATTCATGTAGATGGCTACTGTCATAAGGGATAATTGATTTATATTATAATCCGGTCATAAAAACTCAGATGAATTATAGAAGACAATATACCTACTACACCTAAAAAAAAAGGACCAAAACGGCAGCAATAAACATTTGTTTAACTTCCATAATCCACATTGGGTGCCTACCAATTTTTTTTTGTATATGAAATACTAATGAGGGTTAGTTTGTCAACAATCGTAAGTAAATTGGTGTTTCTTGTTTATTTTACATAAACGCTATTATTGGTAAGTGTCAAATGTCATCCGGTCTTTTTAAAATAACACCAAGTTTGAGATCTGTCAAAATGTGATTTCCTTACCACAAAAAAAAAAAAATTCAATTCTATATTTGATGTATTGTCTTATGTGGTGAGCTTTAGGGTATTTGTCGTATTTATTTGGAATTTGGAATGCTATATCTCCTAACCGGAAGTCTTTATTTTATCGCACAAAATGGTTAGTTTGTTGTTACAAAATGAGTGTATGCGGGTAGGTGTAATTGTTTTCCATTTTGATATAAATCCCAAAGGATTTAGAGGTTTCAATTTAATGGATACAATTCTGTGCCATTCCCTTTTTGTTAAACATCGTAATCACTTGAAATTAGGTCAGATTTGGGGGATACAATCAGTGGGTCGAATGGATTAAGCTGTACATATGTATTAGGGATATTTCATTAAGTGAATTGTTAATGTTAATGTATACATACATACATGCATAAATATATCGTATTTAAGCCTACTTATGTATATTTTTGTTTACTTATTAAATTTGGCATATTATTTCCGGTGGGCCGTCATTGCAATGTTTGTTTTTTGTAATTTATGCACTATGGTTATAAAAGTTAGGTAATAAAAGACAATTTTTTTGAATTTTTCATCATATAAGAATCAAATAAGAAAAAAAAAGTAAAGCGAGGTAGAGTGAAATTTTTATGTTTTCTCAACGTTTCACGATAACTCAAAAACGTGTTGAGCTAAAGAATTGAAATTTTGAGGGTAGGGTCCTTATACGAGTATGAGCCAAGCGGATTAAATTGAAAATGAACAAAATCCTGCACTGTATCCATCTTCTCTTGTGTCTACCGATCAATAATTTAATCTTCTTATCGAGTAAATTTGTCCTGTATGGTTGATGCTACGTTCATACGGGTAATAAGAATAGATATTTACTTGATTTCATTATTATTAAAAACCCTATTGGAATTCATTCCAATACCACTCCTTATTAATCCATCTGGTTTAGAAAAATTACTTCTTTTCTTTTCTTTACTAGTGAAATAATTTCTGGAAAACAATATCTAAATGGTAATTTTTCGTAAGAAATATTTTAATAATTCATAAAGTTGTTCGTCCGATAAACAATTTATTTCTGTATGACTTTTGATTTACATTTTTCCCCCATTTATTTTACTTTATTTGTTGACCAGTTATTCACAAATAGTTTTTTTTTTACCAACGAGCTGTCATTAGTAATTCCAATTCCACAAAGTCAAAGGAATTAACACTAAAATTCATGTAATTATACTTTGTGACATCAAACGTGTAATTTTGTCGTAAATAAGGTCCACTATAAAAGTTTAAATTATTATTATTATTTTTTATTAGGGGTGGTTAAACCACCCACGCTTATAAAAAGAGGAAACAAAAAAATTATAAAAAAAAGTAAGAAATGTTTACTGTGAGATAAAAGCAAATGACATTTTAAAAGTAAACATAGGATGAAAGTTAATTAGTTACAAGCAAACATTTTTTTCGGAAAGTTTGATTTATTTTAAGAATTTCAATAAGACTGTAGCGACATTCCGTATTGTTGCTTAGATGCACTATATAAACTGGGAATTCACCCGAAACGTCTCTGGTGGTCGTGATGGTTTACTGGTAAACGTTATTATTTTTATACTTTTACAATAAAAAAATAAGCAAATTGCAATTCTTCATATGTAAATGTACTTAAAAGTAAAAAAACGAAAGCTAAATAGAGAAAATAATTAAAATGATCAATATTGATTGATATGTCGTATAATTAAGTTTAATTACTGGCCCATTTTATCAAGAATTCTAATAATAACTGCGAAAATAAATTGACATCTTGACAAATGAGTCTAAAGACAATTTCGGTCATATAAACACTAAGTAAGTATAAGCCAGAAAACAAATTGATTTTCAGTGTTTACTGACATTTTTTTTTCTTCAATAATCTTCCCAATGGCATAGTAAACCTAAAAGCAGCCAATGGTTTTCAATGTTACATTAGGATGATCTTAGTCTGCATATATAGATTAGGATCAAGTTATCAATTATTCGGAATGTTTATAAACAACTTAAATCGGTGGTTTCCAAAGTGTGCTTCGCGGTGCTCTGGTGAGTAACTCCTCTCACATATTTCAAATATAATTTTTGGGTAGGCAATCTATCTAATAAATGATTGTAAATAGTATGACCACCCACCAAATACTAAAACATATGTACTTATTATATATATTATATATTATATTATATATATAGATATATATAAGGCTCATTCGATTCATTCTACTAATGTGACTTGTACGAGCATATTATATGATATTATATTGTTTGCTTCAGTAACCGGAAACCTTTGGTAAATATACCTTTGTTCATTGTTTGTCTAATAACCAAATATTTTTGTCTTCTAAAAATAGAAATATCCACAACTTTTTTAAGAATGACGACTATTATACATACATATCCTTGTACATATAAAGGAATAATATGAGAATTTACCATTTTATATATGTACAATGTACATAGTACATACATATGTATATAGGACAAAACTTATCTCTAAAGGTGACATAAGGCAGGCATTACACCAAAATAATCGTCTTTTGTTATAAGAAAAGTCAGATCAAATACAAAAGCCTGACATTGTGTAAATAAGCAACTTAAATGAAGTTCAGGTTTTCCAATATCTGTGGAAATAGAAATGAAAACTTTTATACTGTGGCAATCGGCGATAAGAATAAACGCCGTTTTCAAATAAAAGGATATAGTCAATTGAAATTGTTATTCTTGGGAAAGATTGATTAAG
>JANSTT010017325.1:0-17540 GCA_026745375.1 Platyura marginata
ACATAAAATTTTTCTAGATTAAATCTTACAAGCGGCAATAGTTTCCTCCTATAAATTACAAAAATATTTGAGCTTGTTGAATTCATTCATTTCTTTTTTTTTGTCGTTTTCAAAATAAAATAAAATAAGCTTTGTTTGTCCATTTGCTAAATTACAACACACTGCTTTTATAAAAAAAAAATCCTTTTTTATTAGTAGTATTAATTATAGTTTGTAGTAAGTAGTAGAAGTATATAGTAGCGCAGCATATATATATATGTTTGTGTGTGTGCGATGTTTGCTCCATTTCTGCACATGAGGTTGGTTGTCACATTTACTTTCGTTATGAAATTACTAGAAGGAGTTAATTTTGATTCGTTTTTTTTTTTTTTAAATAATTTTGAAAAATATAAACAAAACAGATAAACAACACACACAATATTAATGAATTGCCAATTAAAAGCCAAACCTCTTAACTAATTAAAAGCGTTTTAGTTTAAAAAAAAAAAAAAAACAATGAAAATATTAGCAGAGTACAGGATATGATAATAGATTTTATGGTATCCTATCGTGTATCTATTTGTTCTCATTTCATCATACTGTTGACTAGTTACCACTTAGTAAACTTCTTAAAAGTGCCAAATCTCCATCAACAAACTATGGTTATATATTTCTTTGCTGTTGTTAGATTTTGTAAATATTATGTGTAATTTTTAAGTGAAAACAATAAGAAAAAAAAATTGTTTTTGTGAGTTAGAGTGTCTTCGTTCTGTACACCAAATTGAACTATTCACATTTTATAAGCGACGGAGAATTTTCAAAATCATTGAACCCCTTCGATGAAGTCATGAACTTAAAATAATTTTACATCTATAATCAATGATTATTACCCAACTTTCAAAAGTAGAAATAAATATTTTGCAAAAAAACAAAAAAAAAAATCAGCGTTTAGTACAATTGTGCTTAAAAATAAAATAAAACAAAAATAAAAATGTGTTCACATAACAATCAAATAATGACCGGTGCATAAAAAAAAAATTATTTAACAAAATTAAATTTATTTTATACACATTTTATTTACCTTTGGCACGGCGCCAACAATTCGTACACTGCGCGATGAATTATTATTTTCCACATTGGCATTCACACAGTCACAAAATTGTGGTGGTGGTGCGAGTACAATATTTTCCGTACTTTCTCTAGATATTTTTTCGTCATAGTAATTTGATGGCACCACCGGAACTGTTCCATCCGTCTCAACGTCAGCCTCAATTGGCGGTGGTAGTCGAACAAGAGATACAGCATTACGTGATTGAATCGCTCGATTCATTGCTATCGTTGCTGCCTGTTTTCTTGTCAATGAATTATGACGCTGAAAACCTTTAGCCGGTGGACTAGGACTATCATCATCATCGCTACGTTCAGCTGGTTCCGCTATGACAGCTACCGCTTTTACATTATTTACTACTGGTAATGTTGAGGGTTTTTTAATTTCCATAATTTTCTTCGTATCGCAAGTTGTTACGGTAATTTCTTGATCACTACTAACACCCGATGAAGAGTTATCGCCTTCTTCAATATTTTCGCCAGGTCCCACTTGTTGGTTATCTTGACGCAGCAAATCGTTTGGATAGGATTTTGAAGATTTTAATTTAACTCTCATTTTTTGTATTTCATCAACAGAAAATGAATGAGGAATTGAACTAGATCCTGTACTACTTCCACTATAAGAATAAAGAAGGAATGAGAATTACTGTTGTTAATATCATGAAGAATAAAGTATACCTTGTATTGCTATTGCCACTACTTTCAGATGGCATCGCTACTGTAATGTGTTCATTCATTTTGGTATTGTGCGCTAATAGTAATGACTTCTCTTCCTCACCATCAGATTCACTTAGACTATAGTCAGGATCTGGTATTGGTGGTGCCGATAATGTTTTCAATGGCACAGTGTTCAGACGAACATTTTGTTGCTGTACGGCAGACCGAATAGGTAGAGCATATTGGTTGTTTTTATGTAGCGTTGACGTATTCGTCGTATTTACTTGATTGGCATTAATTCGCAGTGATGACGTTTTTCGTACCTAAATTAAAGTTTAGAATTTAAAACTATAATCAAAATGTATATATTAATTCACGCTCACCTGATGCCTTGCATTTTGTTCCACTCTTGATCTATAGCCAACATTTCTAATATCCTGAGGTGATGCGTACAATTTTGCATTTGCTGCTGGTTTAAAACTAGATCTAATCTCTCCGTCATCCATTGTTACCTGGGCTTTCTGTATAAATTTCTGAAGTTTAACTGTACTGTCATATTCTGAACCTCTGGAAACTTCGACTTTAACTACTTGTCCAATTGGTGGTGGTGGCGGTGGATGATTTGGAGGTGGTAGATTTAAGCGCTGTGATGATGAAAGCAATGAATGCATATCGTCCTGAGAACGGTGTCCTTTATGTCCAATATTATTTGTAAAAATTGAAGATGTTGATGATGATAATCCGGTTGCTAAATCTGGTGTACTATGGAATGTTCGTTTTAGATCCGAACAAACGATTGGTATTGCACAAGGTTTGCCACGTAATGTTCCATTTTTAGTTTTCTTTCGTTTCATATCTGCCACACTGGCATATACTATTGGACCTTTATGAGGTGATGCTGGTGGAGTAGCAGCTCCACTATCAGTTCCTGATTGAAATCGGGAACTTGTCATCATCGTTGAATATCTATTACCACTAGTTGCTTCACCCTGCTGTCGTTGAAACAGTTCTTCGAGCTCTGCTGCTGTTATTCGACTAGATGTCGGTCTAGCTTTAATGCTAGCTGTTCTTGGTTGAACTGGCGTTCCGGGACCAGTTTGTGTAGGCGTTGATGCAGCTGATAAAGATTGTTGATGAATTGACTCAGCGGAACTAGATTTTGTTGTTGGTGGTAAATCATCATCGTCTTTTTCGCCACCATTTTCTAAACCAGCAACCATTGATTTTGCTCTAGCACGACCAACACTCAATGTTGTTTTTGGATCTCTTCTCGGTGGCATCGGTGCTGGCATTTTACCCATATTAATTGGCATCTTGCGAGGTAATGTGGCACATTGTCGTGCTGATAATGGTGTTCCAAGACCTTGTTGTTGTTGTTGATTCATTTGTTGTTGGAAATTGTTTGGGAAATTTTGTGATATTACTGTCATAGACACTAGAGAACCAGAATTTCTAATTAAATCAACTACATGTTCATGGGATGCACATCGTACATCTTCGCCATTTACCTAAATTTAACAGAACAATAATTAAATAGAGACAAGTTCAACTAGAATAGCTAACATACAGCTAGTAAAAAATCGCCAGGTCGTAGACCTGACATATCAGCTACACCACCAGGATCCACATCGTCTAAGTACTGAAGGCCAGGACAACGATCTGATGGTTTAAGTTGCATCAGAGGCGATGCAGCTTTTGCTCCGCGTAATACAAATCCAAATCCTCTTTTGGCACGATGGAGAATTACAGTTCGTGGATCCATTGTTCCTCTGCATCAATAATCTTTTTATTTATGATGATCAAATAAAATTGGGCTAATCAACTTACACTTTCTTTATCCTAGGAGCCGTTGAACTGTTATAATGTAAAACGACATGTTCCTCTGGTGGTTCTATGTTTTCTTCGTCATTTCTGTATGTGGTTAATGTTGCTGTTGACACATTTGTAATATTCTTTTGTCTAATGTTAACTTCCTGAACGCACTGTGCCGGAAAAAATCCTGAACGATTTGCTCCACGAATATATCCTTCCAATAAACCACAGTCCGTTGAACCAACCACTTCAATAACGTCACCTGGCTGAATACTCAGATGACCTAAAGCATTTCCTGTATATTGTTCCATGCATACGACAGTTGTACTGGGATGACCAATCGAACAAGCAGCACTGTCTGAATTTGTACCGACACCAGACGAATCGCTTATAATATCACTTGTATCACCGAGGCTTTTGTCTATATGAGCATAAGAAAAAAAATATATAATTTGCCTTATGATTTTTTTTAATATTCTAAATTTTCTTTATGACTAAAATGACAATTTCGGGTTTATTTTTTCAATGTTGGAAAACCGAAATAAAAAATCATAGCTTTTGTAATAATACGTAACGAAATAATTTTTCCTAATTGCTCAATAAACAATAAACGGTAAAAAATTAAGTATTTATTTTAACATTTTTTTAATATAACAAAAAATTTACAAAAAACAGAATTTTATGTTATCGTTTCAGTTACGTCATTATATCGATTCGGTTACAAATCGTCACCTTATAATAATAAGGTTCTATGTCCATCTTCAGTGCCAATTAAATTTAATATGTATTTCCATCACTAATACATATCAAATTCAATTAGTGAGCTGAAGATGGACATACAGTATATGGACATTAAATTTGGTACTATAAACTAAAATATTCACAAAAATCCGTCTAACTTATTCAATTTTTATCCGATTTGGCTGAAATTTTGCACAAACCATGCACTATAATGTTTGAAATGAGATTGACTCTTAGGATGAAGTTAAGTATGGCGGCAATACTTAGGCTGACTACTTTTTAAAATATTATTACAATTTTAGAAAAAAAAAACTTTAACACCTTCCCTTTTAAATTTAAAATCCAAGAAAAAAAAAATCGCTAAATCAATAATCTTACTGAAAACTTCGAGTGTCTACAACGCTATTAGAAATTCAAATATGACATAATTTAAAGAAAAAAATGAACTACAGCTTAAAAGAAACGTATAAGGATCACGGTAATCTTGTTGCAAACATTATGGTGCATGTTTGTGCAAAATTTCCGCCAAATCAGATAAATATTGACTAAATTAGACACATTTTTGTTGTAAAATTCTGAAAAATATATATCGACCCAAGTTTAATGTCCATATACTGTAGAGTAGAACCTTATTATTATATAGCAAAATATTTCGTTTTTTTTTCGTTACGTTTTTCCAACACTGGGTTTTTTTTTTGCTTCAAATGGAAAATTATTTAATAGACACCTAATGTAGTTTAGATGAATATGCTCAACGTGTTTTTCTTTTATATAATTTTTAAAATGTATTAGAGGCATAGAAAATTGGAAGTTACGTGATATTAGCTAGTTGAAGTGTTGGTTAGTTCGTTTTTATATTGAAATAATTAATTAAAAATTATATGTGTATCTGTATATGTAGTAGACGAAATTGTAGCCGTTAAGAAATCTTAATATATATTTATATTTCAAATATAGTCAAATACACTATTCCAATCAAATATTAATCATATTATATCCTATAATTAACAAACTAGAACATATACCATAAAAAACAGCTAAAAATGCGGATCGAAACAATAAACAATATTCCATATAAATTGCATTCAAGATGATCATCTAACATAGAAACACATGCATAAGAAAGCAGGCTAAAAACTGTTACCAAGTTTGGTTTATAAAATGTATTATAAGATCAAGTTTGGTTATTTTATTGGTAGAATTTAACATTTAAGATTTATAAAATTTATGTTTCATTTTCGGCGACTTCCTCTTGTTACGATATATTTTCGCTAAAACACTAATCTATAAGCTATTTTGGTCGTTATTTTTATTATTTAACATTTAAGTTAGCAAGTTTGATTTACCATTCAGAATTTGAAGAATGGATATTCAAAAAAAAAAAAAACAATTGACAGGTTTTGTTCAAAGTCTCTACATAGTCTATAATAGAAAAAAGACAGTAACATTAAACATAACAGTAATAAAAATTTGAAATAGAAGACATGTAAAAAAATTCCTCCATAAAATATCCATCCTTAATCACTAAAATCTTAAAAGTAAAGTTAGTCACCAAAAAGGAGACAGTTTTGGTTTAAAAAGATTTTAACAATTAATAAAATAATTTTTTAATTTTTTTAATAATATTCGCCGTTCGCGCTCCGCCCTTTTATTATACTTTTCATTGTTTGCGATTTTCTTGTTAGATAATTCTTTCTTTAATTTTTTTTTTTTTTTAATATCGTTTGATTATGAATGTGTTTAATGTACCTGTAACAATGCTGATATCATCTTCATGGCTACGATGACCGGACGAACCTTCTGAAACACTGGAACTTGCTGAACTAAATGGATGCTCTGATGGACATGGCGATGGAGGACCACCGATTCGTGAAATCGTTGTCCCCCATCCAATTCCAGAGCGCCTTCGAGGGTTGTATCTAGGAGGACCTCGAAATGGGACTGTGAAGAAGGAAAACATCTGTTTATGTAGAGATTGCTGTTTTGTGTTTTTTTGTTTGTTTATTTTTTTTTTTTTTTTGTTCTTTTTTTATTAGTTAATTATATTTTGTTATCAACAGTTTTTGTGTATTTGTATTTGAAACAAAACTTAAAAACTTATTTAATTAATGTAATCGCGAATTGTTCACTCTTATTTGCACTATTTTACAATGACATCAAATCGATTACTGACTGGTAATTTAATTCTTACACACACATTTTCTGGTAAAAATATTTATCAATTCCTGATGTTCTCGTATTTAAATAATATTTATCGTTAATGTTTAATAAATGTACATTTTAGTTTAAATATGTTTGAAAATGTCTGGCGCTCAATTTAGAAAAAAAAAAAAAACAATAAATAAATAAATAAACAATAACCGCGCATATTGTACCTAACTATATGAGATAAAATACTTCAACCAGTGTGAATTCGTATTAATTACAAATTGTTTATGAGTAGGCAAAAAGCCGCGATGTGCTATAATATGTTATATCGCAAATAGGCATAACACAAATATGTAGCGATTAAATTTGAGTTAATATTATCTCGATACTCGATGGAAAATTTAATCAGCAAAATTTGAATATTCACTAAATTCTATCTACATTAAAATGAAAAATATTTAACAGACTGTATAAATTAAATAATTAAAAATCGATTATTATGTTGATATACAATTTTTTTTTTTTTTTAATAAATTTTGTCTATAAATACAGACAAACAATAATTTGAATTAAAATTAAAATTTCTTTTCGAATATTGACTATAGGTTATGTGCAACTACTTACAATTTTTCAAAAAGATAGTTTAATATACAGTGCTGTGCATAAAAATAGGTACAAGGCATATTTTGTATGAAAAAGTCGAAATTCAGTAATTTCTCCTAGTTGTTAGGATTGATATCTGAGAAATCCCTGAACGCAGATACATATTCATCATTTTCAAGCGATAATATTTTCTGAAAATATGGAATGGAAATAAGGACAGCTGCAGGAATTAAGAATACCCTATTGTGCAAAAAATAATAGTTACAGAAAATTCAAAGGTATGAAATGCCCAATTAAAACCAGAAATTCCTTAAATCCTGTAGTTGTCCTTAATTACTGAATTTCGACTTCATCATACAAAATAGGCCTTTGATTTGATTTTGATAGGAGTGTGATTTTTTATGAATCACCTACACTGCGGCCTTTACTTAGACCTATTGTATAGTACTCCAGTTACATTTATCTCAATTGATCTGATGATCTCTTTTTTTTTGTGGGAAAATGTAGCACTTTAAGTGTTCTTTCACAAACCTTACAAATGCTCGCTATTTCACCGCCATTCAAGCAATGCTATTTTTTTTTGAGATAATGCCATTATTCGACTGTTTTTAAGTGCAATCTAACCACCCGGCCTCAGATTCAAATTAACATACGAGAGAAAAACATTTTCATGTTTTACCTCATATGTGCCTTTTACTTATACATATTTTTATGCACATCACTGTAATTATTTAACCGGTTGCATAATCTTAAAATGTCAATTTCATACAAGATTTCATATATGTATAACTTGTGCCCCAAGATTGAATTTAAATGCTATACATTTAAAATTTAATACCTAATTTAAAAAAGTTTCTACCAAAGACAATATAAAATTATTATTTTTACTAAATTAAAAGTTTCTCGCAACAGCAAAGGTTTACCTATTTCCAAATTTCCAATTTCAAAATGTAGTTTACAAAATTTTTAAATTGGATCTTATAATCCCTTATGTGGGATACAGATTTTTAAGAAAGAACTTTGTCTCCAATATATTCATATCCTGTAATTGAATTTAAATACTTTAACATTAACCCTAATCAAACCAGGCTATTTTTACTTTGGTAGGTTGTGCCAGTAATTTTTATTTTTATTAAATTTAATTGTGGATAAAAAGTTAAATTAATTTTTTTTATGTAAAAATGTCGAATGATAAAATACATAAAGGCTCTGATTGATAATCGTATTAAATGAGTAAAGAGTGTGTCTCAATGACACACCTTGGTAGGATTAGGGTTAAATAATTTTTTTTTTTGATAATACTTTTTCGTACGAAAATTTAGTTAAATATTTTTTTTGATTTTATGGACGAAGCTTCCAAACGACTTAACAGTTTTTTTTTTAAAAACAAACATACTAATTAACATAACACGAAAAATATTAATCCTCTAAAAAGCTAAAAACACAAAACATTACACATTATACAAGAAGCAATCAATAAAGACCATATGATTATGATAAATGCAAGTAGAAAATTTTGTTCACAAAAAAAAAATAATACAAAAATTTTACAATTATTTTTCAAATTGCCGACAAGTTGAAAATATTTTAAAATTGCAATTTCCCAATTTTTTTTTTTTTTAATTTATATCAACATATCAAACGATTATTTAATTTTTATTTATTTTTAATTGTACGACTATTTAATATCGCCGTAAGGAATCGTTATTTTAAACGTAATTTTAACAGTAGGTAGATAGTAATACATATTTATGTATATGTAAAAAGGTGTAAAATATAGAACAACTATGCACATAAAAATAAATTTAATTAAAATAAATTAAATTTCTGATGGTTCACAGAATAGTAGAAATGTATAGAAGTAAAATGAGATTTGAAATAATGTATTTATAGTTATAAATGTAATTTCATTAAAATTATGCAAAAGAAGTGCAGCATCGTCAAAAAAAAAAAACAAAAAAACATAGCCATTAAAGAGTAAATTTCAATTTAAATAACTTCCGTGCTCTCTAAACAACATGTAATAATAATAATGATGTATGAGAAAATGGTGAGCAAAAATAATGTTACTATACCTATATTATAGTTAAACGTATACGTAAGTAATTAAAAAAATTAAAAAATAAAAAACAAAAACAAAAATATTTAAACGTTTTTCTGAATGGCAAAAATGAAAAACAGCAACGCAGGCTTTTACATTCAGAACAATTAACAAATTTGTTAAAAAATTAAAATTAAATTATTAACAGTTGATGGTTGCTTACCAATGTCTTCTGCTTTATAGTTTTGTATCATTTCGGCTAATTCTAAATTTCCAGCAATAACGGCGACCTATATTATATATGAGAAGAATTAAGTTTTCTCTTAAAAAAACCGAACGTTTGATGTAAAATTATAATGAAAGAAGCATTCTATGTATACATACTGAGTATTATGTATATATAATGTACTCTACTCTAATGTATTATGTGTATACTACTAGATAGATACCTGATAAGGAGTTTGATTTGAATAGTTAAGAGCTCCCCGCTGAGCACCACGGAAAAGAAGCATTCTAGCGGAAGCTTCTTGATTGTTAACAGCACAAACATGCAGAGGAGTGTTACCAGAAGCATTACGACCATCCATATCAGCACCGTAGAACAATAAGTGTTCCAAGTGTTGAACAAGACCATGTCGGCAGGCCTGTGAATGCATTTTTTTTTTTGATTTTTTTTAAAAACGATTTTAGATTTTCAAAATATTTTGATCTAATCTTATCTGTTTGTTTTAGCATTCAATGACCATTTGATAAATGGTTTTTTTTTTCTTTTTAAAAATATATCTAATAATGTATGTTAGTATAACAGTTTTGATACTATGTAGCAATAAATAAAGTACCTTTTCCCCGATAGTAATATAGTTTTTTACAATTTACATAATCTCTCTACTATTTAGGGAAATTGTTAAACTATCGACTTAATTAAGTTATCATAAAAATAATTCATTAAGTATAGAATATAGATACAACATTTTTTTTTTTAAATCTACAAAGAAGAAAGGAATTTTTTTTTTAAAAAAAAACAAAAAACAATGTTTATTTACCTGGTGAACTTCTTGCCATCCTTGGGTATCTTGAATACCAAGAGTCCCATGGTCATGTAAAAGACTTTCACATATTTTCGAATCGGTTTTCTTTGTTACAGAGAGATATAGTGGCGTAAGACCACGAGCGTCTTTATAGTTAGGTGATGCACCAAGCTCCAGCAGAGTGCTGAAAGAAACACAACAAAAAAAATTGAGAAACAAAATCAAAGATCTTGTTTGTACAAGTAGAGGTATCTAGTATTGGTATATGTGCGAATTATTTGTTCTAATACGATTTCCAAAATAATTTTATAATTAAAAAGAATAAGAATTAGAATTTTTTTTTGATAGAATTTTTGAAATTCGATTCTTTATTGATCGTGTGAATGTTTAGTGTCAATTATAGACGATGTTTTTGATCTTCTGATTATCATCCATAGATAAATCTACGAATTAAAATCAATTAAATTAAATCTATGGATGATGATCAGATGATCGAAAACGTCGTATAAATATATAATTTACACTAAGAATAAGAAAGTTTTCTCTACGTCACGTAAAAGATCGACATGAATATGGGTACAAAATTACATAATTTAAATCATATCATCCACACATATCCATATTGCCTCTTTTAATTTGCTGCCCTTCGTTTTAATAGCTGTTACAATAAAGTTTGCAATCGCTATGCAAGTACATAGTCAAATATCATTTAAGTAATCCTTTTTAAAAAAAAAATTACTATGTTTAGTATGTCTTTTTTTACACGGTTTTCATTGCAACGTATAACAGTGTTAAAAAAAGAGTATACCTATTTAGTCTAATTGCAAATATAATTTTTCATCTAAGTCCACAAATTAATTTTGAATTCACTTACAGAATGGCCAAACATTTATTATTTGGTCTTGTGTGATATATGAAAAAAGAAATAATCCGACCTCTGAACAGTTTATAAACTGACCATGACATTAATTTATATTGGTAGTTACATACAATTAACTCAAGTGTAAATTCAAACATATTCACATATCTATTAAATTTACCATAAACCACATTTAATCCATTTGAATGGATAAAATAGTTACATATTACAAACTATGTAGACTTAATAATCTATCTAATCAATTAATTCTCACATAAATGATCAATTAAAAAAAAATATCAATGAATTTCTTCAACTAGAACTTTTCAACATTTTATAAATAACCACAAAAGTTTTCTCGAAAAAATGTAATAAGCTTTAATAAAGTTAGACAAACTAATCAAAGGGTCAATTTGATGAGGAAATAAATTTTAAATTGAATTCCAACTCGTTCGTACCTAATGTACTCGCTACTCGTACCTATGTACTCGTATATATGTTTGTGTTGTGTACTTTGACGTACATTTACGTTAAATTGTGATTTTAAAATAACTTTTCAACACAAATTATAAATGTGATATACGACAAATGAAATTGATTTTCAATTTTAGGAAAAATATAGGCACATACTAATATACTTATTTTTTATGTACACTCCATAAAAAAAGTCTCCGGACGATGCTGTTTCGTGAATATAATCTATTATGGCGTCTGTATTAGTAAAGTTTTTGAAATATAATTAATATAATGTCTTCTGATCCATAAGAAAAAATAATGAAAAATGTATTAAAATCTAACAAAAAATTAAAATATTCAATTCTATATCTGTGGTTAAATTACATTTTATCGACGGTACAATGGATCAGAGCGCTTATATGAAGGTTTTAGAAGAAAATTTGACAGTCAGTGCTTCTAAATTGGGTCTAGAAGGCAGTTCAATATTTCAAAAGGACAACGACCCAAAGCGCACATCTCGATCTGTGAAGGTATGGATACTATACAATGTGCCGAAACAACTCCATACGCCGCCCAAATCTTCAAAATTGACTCCCATACAACATCTTTGAGACCAACTGGAGTGACACCATCACCAACACCATCGTACGGAGACTTTTTTTATTGAGTGTATAATCGTTTCGTACAAACGACGTCATAATAAATAAATTATTTTAAGATTCAATTAACGAGATAGAATTTCTAAGACATTTTTATAATAGTTATGTTGGTAAAAAGTATTTTATATTCTAAAATAATCTAGAATACATATTGTTTAATAAAATGAAATATCTACATAGAAATTGAGCTCGATCACTGACGAATTTCCGACTAATTAGAGATTAAGCTATGGGCACAATGCGGCGCACCGTTCCATTGCGTCTCGTTTATAAATATTGAAAATGACAACATATAGTAGCATGCAAGTGGATAGGCTTTACGGTAGGTATGTTACAATGAACTGAACGGAACGGAACAGTATGTCGAAAGTTGGTAAACATTAAAATTGAACGGAATAGAACAGAACACGTAACCTCAATTTGGCTATTAAAACTGTGTAGTGATACGTTTTATTCGATTTGAAAAAATAATCACTGAAAATAAACGTTTTAAACCATTCACAATGTGGTGTTTTTGTATTTTTTTCGCTTTAAATATTTTGGTTTATTATTTTGATATTGTCAGAACGGAACGTTGTCATAGTGACTAGATGGTAAATTTGAACGGAACGGATCGGAACGGTGCTGTGCATTGTGCCTATAGCTTTAGTCAGTAGGTACACATAAAATATTTAGTGAGAGAAGAAAATGGAAAAACAAGTTTTTTTTGGAAAGGGGGCGGGTGAGGCGATTTTGATCATTTATAATTCTAAGCAATTTGTGCACATTCAAAATCATTTAAAAAAGAAATATTTCTAGTATCTCTAGCTCAACTTGTTTATTGTATTTTAGATTTTTAAAATTTTTCCATGAAAAACAGCTTCCATTTTATTCATTTATTGTGTGGAAGCAAAAAATTAAATTTAGTTTATTGTCTCAATGGATAAAAAAATTATATCAAGCGTAGGTTCTACGTTTCATACTCAAAATATTTATAAAAGAATTCAACAATGACAAGTAAACAAGCAAATTGAAATTATGGAGCTACTGCTTGCCATTCCCAATAAGGCAAGGACTAGTTATGTTGACAGACACTCATATTTTAATGCCGTTGACATTATGGGAAGGTATAAAATGATTATTATTATGGTTCTGCGTCCAGCTTATTCGAATCAAAAAGGTAACTGTTTTTTTCTAAGGTAAAAATTCAAATTCCAATATATTTATGTAGTTAGAAAGAACTACTGTTTCCAGAAATCATTTAAATAAATCGTGAACTTTCTATACCAAACTGTATATAATTGTCGACATAAGAATAGTAAAAAATAAAATTAAACAACATTAAAGCATCAACTTCTTACATTCATCTTATAGATTTAAAACTTACGTGACAGCTTCTATACAGTCTTTTTCAACGGCTTTGTGTAATGCAGTTGCTCCATCTTTTGTACGATAATCGAGTAGTGCACCGCCATTTACCAATGCAATTAATAATTTATTTGGTTTTTTTGCGCCCGTAGCTAATGTTAATGGTGTATCACCGGTTTCGGGACAATGAAAATTGGGATCCAGCCCCTTTGCACACATTTTCGCTATTTTCTCGACATGACCACCATTTATACATTCTAAGAAACGTCGTAAATTAGCTCGGGTATGCAGTGCTTTCAGTTGTTTTTCATCCAAGTTGAGCATTTTGTAAACACGTCGCTTGTATTTTAACTAAAACAAAACATTAATTTCAGAATTAATTAAATTTTCGTTGATATAAATGTAAGTAGGTAGAAGTATATTATAATTTGTAATTACTGACATTCAAATTTTAACATCTTTTCAGACAATACCATTATTATTATTTTTTTTTGTGAGAATTAGTTTAATTTTATTCAATTAAAGTACATTCAATCTTTTTTTACATGTACTTAGGCCTATAAAGGTGTGTCATCTCTGGTCACCAATGGGAAACATTGTTAAAGTTACACAAATAAATTAATTGATAATTATGAAGTTAAAAAAAAATAAATAATAGAAAAATAACTATTGTGAATAATTAAAATAAGACCTCTAAAAAATCCCAGCCGCCCTAATCCCCTTGAACACCCCATAGACCTATGAATGTTGTCTGAATGATATAGTGTAATATACCGTTTTAAAGGTTATTGTGGAGCATTATTTTTTTTAAAAACCTGGCTTTAAAAAGATACAGGTGGTAATACAAAAAAATGACCTATTTTTGACCTATGACCTCTTTGCGGCGGTATTTCCCAAAATCGCACGGAGTCAAAAAATTTACCCTATATTACTGATCCCAAAAGACAACTTTCTGGACCCCTAACTTTTTGAATTTCGCAAAATAAATTTTTCGATGCACCCTAATAGACATGTCATATAGCCCCAGACAGTTACTTAAGTGTGCCGGCATTATTAAATTTTTTATTGAACCAACTTATAAACATTATTTAATTGTATAATTGCGATTTGAGTGAAAGTACAAAAAAAAAAAAATCATCCATGTGTTTAACTGTCCTACATCCTCAATTCCTCATATAACAATTGCAAAATTTAACAATTTGCAAATTACTTAAAAGAAGTTAAAAGACATAAAATGTTAAAATAGATTCATTATAGCATCTCTATTATCAAAAAAACACAGTTCTCTGCTATGCTATACATAGATTTAATACATTTTCGTGTTCGATTTAATAATAAAAAAAAAACCCATAAAAAACGCTATAAAACAATCAAATAAATTCATTTTTCATTGGCATGTAAGAAACAGTTATTTCTTTACCATTTTCTACACCGTTTCTTGCCCATTATACTGTCACGGAATTTAATTGATTTAACAGAAAACAACTGATATGTTTGCACTGTAAATCACATTGAACTACATTATATACATATATCTATATTATATATATTTATTGTAATCAATGGGTATATTGTTTTGAGTATGTGACTTTTTAGTTACTAAGAAGTTGTAAAGTTTTTTATTTCATTACACTATTTATTTCTCAAGTGCGGCAAGCGGCAGTTGCAAAACTATAATTTAAATTTTAAAACAATGTTTTTCGTATTAAGTTATAATACATAGTACATTAATAATGTAGGTGTTTTAATGATGTGATAACTTTGTATTAATATGGTTTATTGAGTTAGTATAATAAGTAATAAGTTTTATAGAGGTGATTAATTACTACATATTTTGATAAAAAATTTAGTTACTCATAAGTAGAAATGGAATTTTTTTTTTTTTTTTGTTATTAAATTATTTTCCGCTCAAATAATTGTTTCTCGTACATAGTTCCTAGATAACGACTAATCATTATGGGAATAATGTCATTAATAATTTGTAAAGTGAGATTTATTAATGTGAACCGGAATTTATTGATCGTTTTTATCGACAAATTATTTTGTAGCCTCCATACACTCATGCATACCTATTTGCTACAAAATTTATTGCAAATAACTTGAGTTTTATAACATGTAGTTGTAGGTACTATGAAAATCACAACTAATTATATCTTATTATCGTTTAATTGAACAAAAACAACGTTGGCATACTTAATATATGAATGAAATACAAATTTCTATATTTTGTTTGTACATGGACAGACATACATACATACTACATTATATGCATGTATGTGATGTACTTTGAAATATTGTAACGACGACTTAATAAATGTTTACCGATGTTATACATAAATATAATTAAATCTTTTCCTTGTGTACATTATCAATTTTGTAATAGAAATTGTGTGGGAAATAAATTGTATTAAAACGCTATTAATATTAATAAACTGTCTTAGGTTATAGTGTCGATAGAATAAATATCTATAGACACCTTAGGAGCGATAAATAATTTAATAGTAACGGAAAATGGATCGTATTTTTCAAACTTCTGCACACCATTATTGAACTGTAACATTTTTGTTATTTATACTAATTTATTTTTGAAAACAAATAGAAAATAATTGCAAACATTCCTATACTTATACATAATTGGTAATTTTTGTTTTGTTCTTTAATATATCGTTTAAAGTAGAATCTGAACCACCTGCACCCAAGTCAATGCTAACTGGAAATAGAACTGAGAAGAGATTTAATGACACATCCACCCCCGCTTATTATAAAATTAGTAATCTATATTTGAGTCTTATATTTTTTCAACCAAAAATTAAAAATTCTATTCAACCCATACTGATCAATCTCATCACAATTATACAAATTTTATCATTCCTATATTTATTCTGCATCAACATGTAATGGTCAAATTGAAGAGTTCAACAATTTTTACTATTCTTGAGGTTAACGACTTTATTTGTAAGAAAAAAAAAATTGTTGTTATATTTAATGTAAATAAAATGATTAAAAATACCGTGGTGTACCTACAGGTAGATAATTTTAACATGACAAAAACACAAACAATATACATATTTACTTAACATACCTCTAAATAGCCTACGGGCCCATTAAATGGATAATCTCCCAGCCGTCGTTCTTCATCGAGAAATTTGCCAGCTTTGCCATTGGATGGAGGACAAAAAAGTCCATAATTGAAACTCTCCTTCAATTCCTGCAAATATGAAGTAAGAAAAAAAAAACGTTAAATTAAGAAGATTTACAAGTGCAGGCAATAGCATAATATTTTATAGTATAAGTACATACATCGAACATACAAATTGTATGTTGATGATGAAAAAGCAGTAAATAGAAAAATGTTTTTTTTTTATTAACTAAGTATGTACATATGCATATATAGTATATACCTACCTAACAAACCTTTTAAGAGTTAATTACTTGTTTTATATTAGCAGTTAGCATGCACGTAATTATATTATAAGGAAAAATATTTTTTGTTGATAAAATAAATGTTGTTTTAATTTGATACCTAAGGAAGGATCTTAATAAAAACGGGAAAAAATGAGAGTAGATATATTATCTTTCTAATGTAGAAATGGCGTATATCCATAAACAAAGAAATAATTTTCTATTTTTGTTGATAGAACTTGAAGAATAAGTTGAATAAATTCATCCTTGTTAAAGATGAAAAAGGTTTCTTATGTACATAAGTTATAAATAATAGAGTCGGTTTAAGTTTGTTTAAGAGAAAAGATAAGATTTTTTTATTAACCATATATTATACAGGTTCACATATTTACATAAAATGTCAAAAACGTATCTTCATCTCTTTCAGTTCATTAAAACAACACTGTACCTCTTGAGTGACTCTTTACTTTTATTGGAGTTTATATAGAATAAAATGTGGGATACCCTAACAACCCCATATATATATATTTGATCATACAATATGGAAGCTCCACTATACATTATCATTATCATCATTATGTGGCAGCCCCCTTTATTAAGAATCTTTCGCACGTGTTTAAGTAATTATTATTTTTGTTTGAATAGAACTTGTTCATTATATTATGTAGGTACACTCTACATCTACACACACACATATATAT
>JANSTT010017326.1:0-17529 GCA_026745375.1 Platyura marginata
CGATGAGTATTAAGGGGCTTTACAAACTCCGTACCAAAGTTATAATACCCTTGATTAACATCATACGGGTATAAAAAATGATAGTTTGAATGTGAAATGTCAAATATTTTGTAGCATGGTTTACATTTACACTGCAGAATAACTGATGTAAAAAAGCTCAGTTCAAAACCAGTTGAAGAAAACTCCACAAGAGCCTTGAATAAATTGACGTTGGCTGAGTACCATAACAGAAATGACGACGAGTTGTCGAGTCAGCCAAAAAACCCACCTAGAGTTTAGAAGGCTAAATCAAAATAGGTCAGTCCTAGACCTAGTACAGATATTGTTATCACTTATTGATGAGTGGAGTTTACAATATTATGTAAACAATTTTAATATTTGAAAAATGTATTCAAATTTTTAATTTTGAGCGATCCAATATTAGTTGGATGCGACCCCTCATTTGGGAATCACTGCTTTAGATGTCTATCTAGTTTAACTAATTTTAATGTGTACATCTACCGTACCCTTAGTTCATTCGTTTTCATCTTTATTATTTGTCATTTCTCTTTAGTTCATTATTATTTTATTTTTAATTATTATTATTGTCGGGTCATAATCAAATTTAATACGGTCATTGGTTATCTCTCACATAATGGTGGGTAAATTTGATTATTTTGTAAGTTATTGGTAGGACCGGGATATTACCGACCACAAATATGATAATCATCAATAAGCTGAATTGGAAAATACAGATAGCCCTCCTACAACACGATTTCAATCTAAAACGATAAGAAAATGACAGAAATTCTCCTTTAATACTAATAATGGCACGGTTTCACTATAACGTGATAAGAAAATTACGAAAATACTCGTATAACACGGTAGTCCCACAATACTCTCATACAACACGCAATTATGTTGGAACCAATTTACCATGTTGTAGGAGGGATACCTGTATGTACAATAAATTCCTACAATTTAGAATTAACATCAGAGAGGTGGAAATTAATCTTCAAACAGGAACGAAGCGTGTTTACACACCCCAGAGGTTCTATTTTTCGAATCATTTTGAAACTGATAGAGCTTTCTTAACCTTAGAACCGTGTTATCATTTTTCTAGCAAATGTCGTGTTGTGGGGACCTCAGGACCCCAATGTATTTTGCATACAAAATACACAGGTAGCACATTAATTGACCTATTTTACCTACCATAACAGACACAGTAATTTCTTATTATTAAGTAAAACGAGATCCTGACATCGTATTCTTTCGAATGAGTGCCGGCTTAAGTAAACAAATGAAATAGAAGTTGGTTTTTTACAATCGTCAAAAATTTTTGGGGTCCTAGGTTCCCCAAACACGATTCTAACGTTAAATTCCTTTCAGATATGGTCAAATGGCGTCATTTCACGTTTTCAAAAAAAATTATCAAAATCGGTTCAGTAGAATAGGAGTAATTGTAGCGTAGGTCAAAGTAGAAAACGACGTTAAGCCGAAAAATAAGAATTATTAATCCCATCATCATAAGACTATTTTTAATAAAAAAATTCATTTTAATGGAAATAAATGGAAAAAAAATTGGCAGTTCACAGAACTTCACCGTTTTTTTCGGCAGTTTTTAAAAGAAGACACAATTTATTAATATGTACTAATAAGATATGGTTTTGAAACTTTGTATTTTTAGATTATTTGAAATTTCCAGCATTTTTTTGTCAAATAGAATTTTTTGAAAAAGTTAAACCTTTAAGACCCATACATTTTAAATATGAATTTAACGTACCGGTGTGAAGATTAATATTTAATATAATTTTTTATCAATATCTATAGCAAGGTTCGAAATAGATCACGTTGAGTAAGTATTTTTAATGATGCCTAATTTTTGTCCTTACAATCTTAAATCCCATCCATTTACATTAATCTCGAGCGGAAATTAATGTCGATGTGGGAACCATTAAAAGAGCCACAATTTGGTGGGGAGCAAAAAGAAACCCTTAAGTGTGCAGTGACGGGGCTTACGTTGCAGAAATTTTTGTTCTCTTACATTATTTTTCTTTTGCATCCGTATCTTTTATTAATTTTTTTCCCTCCTTTTATATTTATAATTAATCAAAACGGTAATTGCGGTTTGGCAATTTTTTTTTTTTTTAATTAAATTCAAATAAAGTTTTGTTGTCATCAACATCAACATCATTATCATTTAGATTTTTTTTATAAAGAACATATCCCTACATTTTGTATCAATTCTATGTCTCGTATAGAGATTGTATAGTAGTAAAGTACAATTTCAACACATATATGTACCTAGTTAAATAAATGGCACCAATAAAATTAGACGATTATCTATTTATCCGGTCCCTAGCTTGTAGTATATGTTCACCGACACCATTGGATATTCGGAATTTTTTTTTTTAAAATACAATATTTTTGTACTTTCACTTTTATTATTTTTATGTCTCAGCAATGATGTTTTCTAATTTTTAATTTTGAAATCTCTTTAAATTTTTTCATACCGTTGGGCCTACAAATTCTGTTGGTCTCAGAGGCGCTGCGCTATCACAAATATCTTTTATTATTTGATAAAAATGAGATGATTTAGATTAATTAGCTACAGGAGAATTAAAATTACTCTAATTAGGTATAGTACATCTGAACAATTAAATATTAAAAATTAACCACTTATAGCATTTGATAAAAACAATATATGTATGTATGCATGAGTCTTTTTTTAAAATAATATCCGTTCATATTGTTATAAATGATAGACTAAATAGATGGACAATTATGTATACATTACTTTACTTCTACTTAAAAAAACACCATTAATCATTTTATTATTCAGTAATAGCATATTTATTGATTATTTTTATTGTTTATATACCCACCCTAGCGTTTTTCAACAAACCTTATAAATTTTATATATTAAATGTGTATCTAATAAATTGAAGTTTAAAATTCACTTTATCACTACAAAACTCCACTTATAACACAATTTTCAAAAAGAAAATATTTACTCTTACTATAATGTACCTATGTATGTACTCCCCGGTATTCGTTTGTATTTAAATTCTAAATTTATTCTGGCACAATATTGATCCGAATGGAGGAATCGTATTGTTGCTGCATACTCTACTCTCTGTAGTCACATATTTTGTATATTTTTTCCCTACCGTCAACGATATACATATAACTATATATACATATATAGATATGTATATCTCTATACTGTACACAGTAATGCATCGTTAAAAATTCTCTGCGATTGTATGCTGAGAAGCCAAATTATTTTCAATTTTGTTAGTTAAGTCCTTTTGCGTATTAATTTTAACAATAAATTTGATAAATATTTTTAAATAAATTTATGTAAAAAATTATTCGTCTATTTAGAATCTAAAAACATTTACGCTTTTCTCAACGAACATATGAGCAAAATGTCAATGTCACGGATAATCTCGACATTACTGTATTTCTGTATATACCTGCAGTTAGTAGTACATACATGTATATAGATTTATATATTAAGAGAATACGGATACTATAGAGATTTGATCAAGGGCAAGAAGATAGTAGGTATATAGAACGGCGGGCGTATCAGCCGAACAATAAAAAAAAGAAGGAAAATGAGAAAAGAAAATCCATGTACATGTAGAATTTTCTTTTACACAAACACCCTTACATACCTATCCACATAATTATATACTCGCATATGTCCTTTTAATCTTATACCTACATATATTAAACCGGCGCGTCGTGTCTTATGTATCTACACCCACACAGATACATAATGAATGTACCGACGTTAAAAGAAAACTTGAAGAAAATTATATAATTTTAGATACTTTTTAGGTGAAGTTTACTAATGTACAAATATTATTTGTGTTATTTTTTTCATCATCTAAAAGGACCAAACTCACAATCATTCAATTGACTGACGGTTGTTCTGTAGTTCATATTCCTAGCTTAGAGTTAGTCATATAGGAGTGACAGATTTGATTAAATAAAATTTTCCAACGACATATTGACGAATCCAAGATCCAAAATTTAAATCGATGGACAAATTTGAACTCCTCCCACCCCACCAGTACAAATTTTTGCTCAAATTGATTGCAGTAACACGCCCTAAGAGGATATCCGTCATCTAGCGGGACACCCTGTATAACGTCGAGCAACGTTAAAACATCAGTCGCAAATTGACCGTATGGTCAATTCACTATAAAATATCAATCAGAACGTGGTCATTAATGGATGACTGATGATGTTAAAAACAAAGGATATTTAAAAATATTGTATGGCACATTTGTGGGCGGTTATGGTTGAACCGTTATGAGTTAGGGTGTAGGCAATTTTCTACATGAGAAACCAGTAAAGAAGGAAAAATTGGCTACGCCGACTATAATTTACCCGTATGCGCACTTGTTTATTATTTACAACTTTGTCCGTGCTATTTTTTTTGCATAATAAATATACCTAATTGGGTAAATTGAATACAAATGATTAAAACCCCAGAAATGACATAAAATTGATTACAGCGCCATAACGGTATTTCGTGGAACTTTTTAGTCTATAAATAAAATCTTTAATTTTTTTTCTTTATCATTTTCGTTATATTTATTTTTTCCGTAATCTAAATAATTTGTGCAGCGCCATAACGGTAGGTCGTACAACTTTTTGGTCTATGAAAGAAATCTTCATTTTTGTATTCCCTATAATTGTTATCATATTCATTTTTTCTACATTCCGACTATCTTTCGAGTAAATGAATGGTTTATATCAAACTCCGTACCAAAGTTATAATACCCTTGATTAACATCATACGGGTATAAAAATAATGTTGTCCTGCTAGGAACCGTAAAAATACCAAAACTAAATTAATTTTAGAAGACTAATACTCAAAAAACTGTTTATGTTTTTCAAAAAACTTTTAAATAATGTTAATTTTATTAAATAAAAAAAAAAAAATTTTCGTGGCATATAAAATAAATTTTTATTGTGTTTTTCTTAAAACAATATTTTGCCGTATATGTTGCTGTTCCATAAATAGACCTAAAAAATCACTATACTGATTTTCCCAACCAAATATAGTATTTTTGATTTTGTTTGAAAGCAAATCTTTTAACAAACCGATACTTCTTGTAAGTCTTTTACTTTAGGATACTTTGTAATGGTGCTAGTACACATGCAAATTTTTGTGCAAATATTTAGATGCGTGACATTAAAATGGCGTCACACTTTGAAAAAGTTCTCACAAAAAATATTTGCACGTGTACTACCGAAATATTTTGGCTTGGAAAGTTCGAATGCAAATGTTTGCAAAACTTTACAGGACTTTGCACGCAAATAAATTTTAATAAAATTTGCAACTTTATTTGCACGTGCGCTAGCGAAATTTTTTGGATGCTTTGCACGATTAATAGGCCTATTCTACGTAACGTAGAATAGAATAGGCATGTAAGACATAATTTTAGGCGATGCTTGCAAATTAATGCAAAGCGATCGACTTTGCAATTTTTAAATTCTTGCAAATTTATGGCATAAAGTAGTTTTATGGAAAAAAGCCTTATAAGGGATTTACTGCATTATAAGGCATTTACTGTGTTTTCATTTTTTGACTACTAACACCCAAAAAAGTGTTTATATCTTTCCAAAAAGTTCGGTTAATTTTATCATAATGCGAAAAAAAAAATTTTGGAAAAAAATCTTATCAACTGTTCGCGGCATATAAAATTAACTTTTATCGCGTTTTTCTGAAAACTATGTTTTTCCATAAATGGCCTCAATTATTAAAATTATATTGAACGAACTTATATTAAATTTCGTTAAGTAAGTGTTTCGATTGAATTCGCTGATAACTTTATCGATACCAATTTACATATAAAAAGTATATACGAAAAGTAAGTTGCTAAATTTGTATACTGAAACGCCATCCATTGCCCATCATTCATTCTATTTTAAGTATGTTCTATACATTTTTCTATGTGTTCTTGTACAAATAATAAAATTAACGATTAACAAACACAATATATGTGTATAACATGGTAATTTTACCATAAATAATGAGAATATAAACGAATTTTAATAATGACAATAATTAGCAATTACGTGCACGCAAGTTTTTCGTGTTTGATTTAAGCTCATTACATATTTCTATACATAACTACAAATACACACAGGATACAAAAGCTTTCGAGTTTTTCACTTTAATCCTAAATTGTATTTTGATTGTTAATGAATAATTACAGGGTGCGACATTAATTTATTTTGTAGCAGCAAATAAAGTTCGCCCATGCAGTGAAAAATTATCTCAAAAATCTTGTATAAATAATTAATTTGTTTTCCCTTAATTAACTGGGGTGGATTTCTATTTATTTATTTTTTTTTTTTTTTACATTTGTAAATCGTGTACAATAATTGAACATGTATGTATTGTACATATATGAATAGCTATAGAGATTAATATCGTACATTTAACACGCTTAAAGATATTTGTACAAAAGAAACTGACGTATGGAAACCGACAATAATTAATCTTGAAATTGATCTAAATTTTTTTTTTATTTGATTATTGATTACATTATATAAGTTAAAATTGAACAATCACATCAATCAGTAACTTCTTTTAAATAAATTGAACTACAACAAGAAAATTATTAGAAAATTACTAGCAATATTTACGCTCAATTTCTAGCACTCCGACCCGATAACTTTCGAGCTAGAACTAGAGTTAGCACGACGATGCATTTATTCACCGAGTGTTAAGGCCTTTAAAACTCCAGCTTTGGAACTAGTGTTTGTTAGCACTCTGTTTTTACTAGCACCAGATTTTCGGCCTGCTGCGGCTTAAACACGCAGTTTTTAACCAATTTCATTTATTCACCCAGTGCTAGGAATCGATTTTGAGACGATATTTGTTAACAATATTTGAGACGATAGAATCTTGGTTTGTGTAAACAAACATAACACAAGTAACTTACAAATTGTATTATTTTCATTAAAAAATATTGTTTACGAATTAGTAGGTAGGTACATGTAAAATAAGGGTTAACGTGTTTGGCTCGAGACGTGATTCAGGCGCATTTTTGAAAAAGAATTCAATTGTGGCTTTATGAATTTATTTAATAATAATAAAAAAAAATATCAAAAATTAGTTGTTGTTGTGCAATGCCCAAATGCTTCGACGATATTATTTCCCTGCTGGACTTTGGTGCTCGCCAGAAAGCCAACTGTTCGGACAATCTTTCTTCATTTTAATTGCATCCAAACGTTTTGCTTGCCAGTTAGGTTATTTACGAAAAAGAGTATATATGCTACACTGGGGATCAGGATTATTCGTAAAAATGCCCATAATAATAATATAATAATGGTAATTTTTAAGAATACTGTTGATGCCTAGTGTATGATATATGCAGGGTTGTTAAAGTAACAAATGATCGATAAATACCTAATTTGTTACTGGTAATCAATGTAAATGTTACACGACGAAAATCGATTTAAATTTGGTACATGTATTTGTTACCAAAATTGGTACCTTTTTTCAACTCAATGGTTGTCGCCAATTTGCCATTACGAAACAATTCTGAATATGGAGTTATTTCATGTATCTGTCAATTGGACTAAATTCTATTGGTTTGCTACATAAGTTACATTTGTTTCATTTATTACCAGTTTGGTAACAAATGTAACAAATTCGAAAAAAGTGTTACTTTTACAACCCTGGCTATATATGTTTGTAGTAGAAAATTTAAGTTTCCTTTCACATTTTGGAAAAAATAACTTTGCTAATAGTTTTGTATGAAACATCTTAAAGAACCAACATTAAAACGCAACGATAACTAATCCCAATTACAAAATAAATATGAAATGTATACTTATTTGAGAAATACCCTCGTACATATAACGTGGAGGTTTAGGTTCCACGAAAATGCTGCGTTAGACAAGACCCAGAACCCAGAGAAAAAGTAGGGTTACGTTCCAAATTTAATAAAACACCATTTTGTTAATTATAAAAAAAAACTTTACATAAAAAAATTTAAAAAAAATGCCAACTGTCACATTTCAGTTGAATTTAAATGGTTTTCAATGAACTTTCAGTTGAGTTTGAATGGTTTTTAATTAATTCTAAAGACTAATTCTCAATGCATACCTACATATTTTAATTTTAGATTTAGATTTTAAATGTATTCTATTTTAACGAATATTTTAAGTGAAAAAATTATTATTTCAAGACCGCGTTATAGGAAACTGCAACCGCGTTGTATAAGGGACGTCTGTAATTTCAAAACAGCTTTATAGCAAAAACACGTTATAGAAGTACCGCGTTATACGAGGGTTATAAATTAAAATAAAACTTCATTAACTCCACCTACTGAAATCACATCGTTCTATAAGCATTTGCGTTTCTAAGCCGTTTTTTTTTCACAATAACAAATTTAAATATAATATGCTGCTTGTGTTTCATAGGTATTGCTTTAGTTTATGAGGCTAATGGTGTCATTCGTCTAGTACAATGAGCCTAATGGTGGCCTAAGGGTTTTATTACATAAATGCGTACTTACTGAACATTCAACCCTTTTCAATCTTTCTATATACCAATGATTGTCAAAAGGGTAGTCAAAATCGGTCGAGTAATTTGACTCTATCCTAACTTATGGTAATGGGGTACGATTTTGTTTGTTTGAACGGGGGTGAAGTTCGATAATTAATGCATAACAAATATGATATAATACCGCAGTTTACTATTCCATTCGAAATTTTCTTTTCGTGGTTTGCTCGGGCACTGACCACCATCATTTATTATATAATACATTTGAATTACTTTTATCTTAATTTTAAGACGAATAATTTTTTCTTGAAACCACCTACTTTCTACTTAATCTTAAAAAAATCAATACATTCATTCTATACGTGATTTTTGGTATAAAGTCAAAGGGAAAATGCTTTTATATAAAATACTATAAAGCTGGGTTTGACCTAACATGAAATCAACGGAATAATCGACTTAATGTCAAAACGAAGTTAATGTACAATTTTCATGCTTAGTCAGTTGCCAAAGGAGAGATGAAACGCACGTGCAGCTACAAAATCATTATGGATGACTGGATCTTTTAGCTTTACTGAGTCAATCACTATACTACTTTATATACATCGATATATATTCAGTATATAATATACTGTCTATTATATACATACATACATATATACAATAAATATATAACTCGAAGATAAAGTAAATAAAAGTAAAATTATTATATATAATAGAATCCCTTAATATATAAACCTTAAATTAGGCTTAGAGGTAGGTACTAAAATGATGATTGTTAACAAAATATTTTTAGAAACTGTCAAATAAATTTAAATTATTCATGTTATGGACATTTTCAAATTTTTCAGAGCTGTTATGACTTAAATAGATTACATTTAAGACTCAAATGTATTGACATCGTATTTTACTACAATCTGAATCATCAAAATACCACAACAGTTGAAATTATTGTTTATAGCAGTGGTTCTTAACCTTTTTAAGGAACGACCCAAATTTGAGAAATATGTTCATGTCACGATCCAAAAAAACTAAATTTTTCATTATCTTTTTTTAGATCAAAAGTTTCTTCAATATTCGGTCGAATGCTTCTCAAGGAGTACCTTATATCTATTTCAGGACTTGTAACTTGTAATGGTATTTGTTTTTGATCACTTAGAGAGCCGAAAAATCAGCCTCACACATACATATATGTTGTTGAAAAGGGCAATAACACTTTTAGTGCTAAAGATTATTTGGTATATTACTTACTAACTTTTTTGGTACGACACACTGCGCGACTTAAGAAATATTCTTCGAGACCCAACTTTTGGTCGAGACCCATAGGTTAAGAACCGCTGGTTTATAGCACCGGTTAAATGATGAGATAAGGCTCTAATAGTATGAAATACATGTCAATTGTCAACAATTATTGTTGAAAAACTGTATTGTATAGATATTGTTTAAATAGCTACTACATATATATTTATTTTGATCAATTTTAATGATTGGTACTTATAAAATTTTGAATTTAATGTATATTGGAGAAATATTGACATTAAAAATTAGAGCCGTTACAGAGATTTATCCTTCACCTACAAAAACAAAAGTGAAATTTGCTTTGAGTCCAGACTTAATTCAATAAATTTAGTATAAGGTACATCTCAATCTCAAATATTAATTATACATAAAAATATAACAGTGTATGTATAAAACAATTTCCTTTATTTATTTTATAAAATATTAATAATAGGTACATAATATAATACAGGTAACCCTCGTATAACACGATACTTCTATAACGCGTTTTCTCTATAACGCAAATTTTGAAATTACGAACGTCCCTTTTATAACGCGGTTTTAGTTTTGTATAACGCGGTTGTGAAATTTCCAAATATTGAATTTTTCATTTACAATATATGTACATGACCATGTTTTCATGGGCTGCGTTGAAAATTAGTCGAAATAATTGAAAACCATTCAAACTCCATTCCTTAACGCGGCATTTTTGTGGATCCTAATTACCGCGTTATACGAGGGTTACCCGTATATATTATGTACATATACCATTATATTATGGATACATATGTATGCATGTATATATAGACAACACATATAATACCTACATATAAAAAAATAACAAAATCACCGAAAATGTCTAATATCATAAAACACAAAGAAACTCGATTCAATTACATTTTCATATTGAATAAGTGGCTTTGAAGAGCACACAATCATAAACATCAAGGAAGAGAAAAGCTTTGTAAAAGCTCGATTGTCATCGTTTATTTAAAAAAAGAAGAATGAAACATAAAAAAAGAGGTTTTATATGATAAAAATTGAGATCAAATAGAACTAAATATGGGTTAATAGGTTGGGGGATTTTTTTTATGTAATTTTCTGGGAAATGGTGATTTTGTTTCATATTGTCGTTCAAGGGTCACAATTTGACAATAATTCATAAGTAATATTTAAGAAAACGGAATATTAGATTTTTTTTTGTATTTGCACGAAATCAAAAAATTAATTTTAAAATGTTGCCATCATGTGTGAATTTTAAATTTAATAAAGCATGTGTTTGTTTTTTGGACTATAAAGCTACTATACCACTACTTGTATATAGTTTGATTTTACAAAATATGTATTTATTAACAATTCATCAGTAAATCGAGACTGGCGAGTAGGAGGGGGTCAAATATAAACCGTTTATGAGAACTTTATCCAATGATTAATATTCAATTTATCCATGAAAATCTGAAGATAATTTAAAATATTGGTTTTTTACTAGAACTAAATTTAAAATAAAAATATTAAAAATAAAAACAGTGTAACTATAATAGAGCAAAGGTGATTCTAATATGAATTGATACAGAGATAGATGATTTGTTTGAGATCACCAATTCCACTACTTCTTATAGCAACATTTTACTTTATTTAATGAAATTCCCTATAAAAAAGTGTAAATAATTATTTTAAACAAATATTTTATGGTTTGATCAGTTGGGTTTTTTTAAACAACCGCCAAAGATAAATTAAAATTATTGGATAGGATTTATTAATATTTATTTAAAATTTTTCTTCAGATGACAAATGACAACCTAAAAGAAATTATTTCGAATAATTGAAATTGAAATTGTGATTTGTGTTGTAAAAACAAAAATAAAAAATAAAAATGGATAATGCATTTGAAGAAAATATTAATAACAAATGACATAACGCAAACATCGTTTTTTCATCTATAATTATTTTGAAAATTCTCAAAAATTGATATTTTAATATTTAATACAACAATAGTTTAAAATATATAAACTACACTACACCCACTCCGCCATCAAATACGATGTAGAAATTTCGTACCTGCTCGGTCTAGCCAACGAATATACACCGAACAAACAAAAAAAGCGGCCGCACTTTTTAAACTTGGCGCTGGTGGTGGTGAATAATGTCTCAACTAGACTATATTATTAAATCATGGCAAAATCATGCTGAAAATACGCTGTATTATCCATGAGAGAGAATTTAATAAGAGTTAAATAATTTTAGTTCTTTTCTATTGAATGGTAAAAGATTCTTTAGATTTTATATCGCGAGAGAAAATAAACATGACATAAAATGTCAAAATTTTAGTCACAGGGTGGAACAAAAACGCTTTCAACTGGCTGCTTTAATATATGTATAATTCAGTGACGTCCGGTTCTCGGATTCAACAGATTCAATGAATCCGTTAAAAATTACCCATAAAATCAGAAGTAAAACATTTTTGTCGTAATGGAAAATCCGCTTATCTGTTTTTTTTGTTTACATAAATTTTGGTATAGTCGTCTAAAGTTATGCAATAATATACTTTGTGCTTAGTTTTACGACAGATTCAATTTTTAAATTGAGTATTCCCATATACACATATTGTTTTCAGCAAAAGAGCCAAAGAGATAATAGAATTTCTATAAATGGGTTAATATGCGTATAGGAGAGATTTTACTTCGATAGATTCAATTCCGTTGGTTGAATCATTGCGTTGAATGTTGAATATATGGAATTGTTTGCTTAGTAGGGCTCATTTTCAGCGAAAGAGATAGGTAGTTAATAGAATTTCTATACATGTTGTTAATATATGCGTATGGCAGAAATTTTACTTGGATAGATTCAATTACATTGGTTGAATATATGAAATTGTTTGTTTGGTAAGGAGTTGTGCGCGTGGTAAGTATTTGTATATTGTGTGGGTTAATGGATAATCTACTCATATTTTACTTTTGAATCCCTATCACAAATTTTCATTCGACGTCACTGGTATAATTATTGTATATTATAGAAAAGTACTGAAGTCACCCTGTCATACAGCATTTAAAACTAACTTTCTCAATTCTACTTCCCCTCATGTTCGTGCCACTGAGAAAGATTTCATATTTACCAATAATAATTAATATATTTTAGATTAGGCATAAAACACTTTTTGACAGCCACCGATTCGCTGCACCGAATAGATGAATTGAAAACGCCATAAAAAGAGAAAGAGTCTAATTGTGTAAATAGTCAAAATAATTGACATTGTCTCTTTTATAGAAAATTGGGAAATATCAGATTTAATTATTGCTATAAATAAAAATACTAAAATTACTTCAAGTGGATCACTAAAGCATTTTCATCTTTATTAATTTACATACCATTACATAATATATTTTCATATGTACGATTGTTCTATTATTCCTTTATACTTATTCTATTTTAATACTCACTCTTATGTCATAATAATTTATTTAACCCATTTTAAAATGAAAACTGAAGTACCTACCTACCTACTAGGTATATATAGGAGTATAACAGAATCGTATAAAAGTTTTATTTTTTGTTCTTTTTAATTTTATTCTCGTTGTGTTGTGTATGTTTTAAAAAAATAGCGCTGGCTGCTAAAATGCCCCCCGGCAAAATTGTATTATATGAGTTCAATCCGGGATTTAAATCTCAGAGACCATTATGATTGACCATGTACTTCATCCCTATTTAGTATTATTATGGTAAAAATGGCTAACAAACAACCCTTATACATATATTAATATATAAATGGTATAAATATCATATTCAACATTTGTTTATTTGTCATTGTTATACTTGTATGTTTGAAAATAAATTTATATTATTGGTATACTGTTATACATATATACATAGATATATATATTATGTATATAACTTGTATATGGGTAATTACGAATGTATAATAAATGAAAATTGGTCGAAAAAGGTTTAAATGACAATTCCAAATTAATGATTTTATTTGAATATACAACAATAATATATCGCCACTGTTTTTGGGGGTATATCTTATGTCTGATGTTGATCTTTTATATTAAAATATAGGTACATATTATATGGGTTGCTTCTCAAATATTATCATCAGAATTAGGGTAATAAATCAGTAAAAATGTATAACTAAATTATCACAGTTATATCTACTACAAAAAACTATGTACCTATAATAAACATGTTGACATAAATAATTCAGATAGGTAGATAATAAAAAAAAAAAAAACTTGAAACTTATATTTTCAGCTTAATTATTCTCAATAATGTTTGTATTGTTTAAGTAAGGTTTCCATATTTACTTGGCTTATGACTGTAACTATGTGTACACATTTTAATAATTAATAAGATTTACTAAAACCACTTTTGGAATATTTATTTTTTCTACATTCCGACCATTTTTTGAGTAAATAATAAAAATTAGGTTCAAACTGTACCACAGCCTCCCCTATATTTTGTCCGATCTACTCTCAAAACAATAGAGATCTATCTTAGTATAGGACTACAAGATAAACTGTCAAAATTTCAGCTTTCTAACTTATGATTAACATCATATGGGTAAAAAAAAATGAAAACTTTGGGGAAGATCTGTGGCCCAATTCTGATTATGAATCCGGCACACTGTAAAATTTTCGATACCGATATACTCCATATAAAGTACACAAACCACAAAGGTATCGAAAACTACCGGAAACCGGGTGATGCATATTCGCGATCAGAATTCTATCACTGCTGTTTTTGTGGTAGTCCGGTGATCCGAGGGCCAAGGCAACTACTAATATTTTAGAGGGCTTTCAAAATTTAAAATAAAATTTACTGATTTAACAGATAAAACGTAAAAATACGAAAAAAATCTTCGGTTAAAAAAAGTTTTCGTTTAGAAATCATTGGTCTTTTCTTACTCAGCGGAGTCCAACGGACTCTGTTTTGCGCTTCAGGGTTAACATTAGAAAATTCGCTGATTATTTCAGAATAGTCTAAAATAGACGCTATTCTGTAATTAATGTTAAGTTTTACTAGTCCATTTTGTCGTCCCTGACACATTATCGACCATTTGCTACACTCACAGGGATGGTTAAAATTTTTTGCTAAAATTGCAAATTAAAGTAATTGCTTGAAATCGACACGTGATTCCATCTATTATTGAATTGATAATTTTGTTACAAACGTTTAAATGGAAATATCCTTCAGCAGAGTTATGGTCTTTTAAACGACGATATATTTCAAATTTTGGAGTGATTTTATTTTCGGTTGGAATTTTTTTACATTCATAAACAACGGACTTCTTCCATGTTGTCTTAATTTCTTTTCTATCTTTAATTATAGTAGGTTCTCAATATTATCTTTTTCTACATCAAATGTTGCTTCACGAAATTCGATAATGAGATTCGTTTCAAGTAATAACACTAGTATTTTCAGCCAAACTGTAGCCATAAGAGCACAGACAACTATTTTTTAAAACCAGGAATCTGTGTTTATACATCAACGGGAAATCTTCTTAAATCGATTTAATTCAAAGCAGATCGTAAAAATTTAACATTTAAAACCACTGGTTTCACTGCTTTTAGCCTTGCTGAAATATCCTGTAAGGAATAGCGTGCTAAATGTTTTTTGGGCTTCCACTAAAGAAATTATGAATTTTCTGGACAGTACCAAAGAAAGTTTTTGCTTCTTTGCAAGATTCTCCTGAATCCAATCCGACAAGATTTAAAGTATGGTTTGCACAACCAGAGAATGTACGATTGGAATTTTTACCCAGGGAATTTTTAATGATTTTTTATTTTCAGTGTTTCATAAAAAGGAAACGAATTTCAATAAGGAAGACAATATATGTAGGAAGAAACAGAAAGCAAAATATAATAAAACAATATCCTACTTGTCCCATCTGTAACATTCCCTTTTGTTCCATCTGTAACGATGGGGATTTGTTTTTAATTATTTCTTCCCGTTTTTATTCTTCTTAAATTTGTAGTTTTAAAGTAAATTTTTTATTGTGTCACATCCGATACGCATATTTATTGAAATAATCTCATGTGATTTATCTAAGTTATGTGTGTGTGTTTTATACAAATGTGTGTGTGTTTTATACAAATAAATAGCCAAGAAAATTTTGCGAAAAAAGTTTTGTTCATTAGTTTTTCACCCAATGTTTAGTCATCATCACCTTATGTTCTAATAATATGTATATGTACAGTACATACATACATATACAGCTGTGTTCATAAAAATAGCAGCATCGCATATTTTGTATGAAAAAGTCGAAAATTTGGAATTTATCCTTTTGGATATGAACGAAAGATTATTTAATTCACTTTTGAATCTAATGTTTAAAAGAGAAGAGCAATTGATTTGGTAAATTTGTTGTTTTTATATGGGGTTTTGCACCTTTTTTTGTTGCTACTATTTTATTGAACACACTCATAACCATATTTTGCCTCCCCTAACTGTGAATGTAGCCTTACCATAGTTATAAAAAATATTGGCAATAAAATCTAAAAAACAATCGATTTTAGCTATGTCGTTTATATCCAATAGGAGAAATTTCTAATTTTTAGACTTTTTCATACAAAATATGCAATGCTGCTATTTTTATGAACACAGCTGTATATTAAACCTATCGTCTATAATTTTAGAATTAGAAGTACCGGTACACAAAATTAGGTCAAGTATTTTGTTGACTGATTTTATCGTATTTTGAATAAAATAGTTTGCACAATGTATTGATACATATTTAAAATGTAACCCTTAATAATAAATTTAATTTTAGATAAAAGAAACTATTGATTTGTATATCTGTGTATATTCTATATATTGTGTTTAGGTATATATAAAACACTAATCCAATTGTCCATATGTACCAAAATATATATAGAATACAAATAAAAAAAAATCCCTGGAACATTTGGTTTTTATTATACACGCAAACCATCTAAATACAAAAGGAAAACCAAACCCTCTTGATGTTGTTCCAATTTTACTGGGTAACCAATGAATCCAATTAATTTCAATTAGTCTTGTTTGTCTATGTCATCTTTACAACCTCATTAAGCTATTAAATCGAGAAAACGTCGATCGTCAATATTTTCTCATTTTATATAAAGTAAATATAGTCGAATACTGTACAGTGTACAAGTAGTAAAAGTATATTATGTCGTATTATGTACATATACATATATACAATTTCCATTAGTGTAAGTTAAGTAATAAGATTTTAAGGCTAACACTAAATATTTCTTCAAAATGTACCTATATATGTATGTATGTATGTATGTACATATTACTATATATATAGAGGAAAAAATTGTCATCATCTCGAATAACGCTTCGATCAACTAATTTAAGTACGCAATTTGAGACAATGTAATGTTGTTATTGTTATTATTAAACATTCCGAAGTACATATTAATTATGAATTTAAAAATAGATTAATTTGTGATCTCCTATCTCAAACACAATTTATCAAAAATTTGTTTTCTTTAACAAAAGGTCCACTGTCCTGTTTTCCCTTCCATATTTTCAGAAAATATTAGCGTTTGAAAATAATGAATATCTACATTCATAGATTTCTCAGATATTAATTCTAACAAGTATCATCAGCATTCATATCAGACCAGAAATAAAGATCAACTTGTAAGGCCGAAATTTCGTACTAATCTCGGGCAAAAAAGCCTATCCTTCTCTGGACCTAAGCTCTTCAACGATATTCCGCCTGATATTACCAATATACCCACAACTGT